>JAVCKZ010092160.1:0-11655 GCA_034780755.1 Lepetodrilus elevatus
AACTTGAACACATCTAGAGAGAAACTTGAACACCTCTAGAGAGAAACTTGAACACATCTAGAGAGAAACTTGAACACATCTAGAGAGAAACTTGAACACCTCTAGAGAGAAACTTGAACACATCTAGAGAGAAACTTGAACACCACTAGAGAGAAACTTGAACACATCTAGAGAGAAACTTGCGCAAACAGATAGAACAGTAACAGGCAGCTTTAGTTTCACTACGTTCAACTTGAAACCTGATATCTTTTGCGCACTATACAGTTTACGCTATTTCATTGAATAGATTTCTACACCAAAGTCATCGGGAACTGATTTCATTTAGAGGGTACCACATGAAGTGAGTCCTGACTTAGATTCCAACCGGAATGTGGACAAAATAATCATGTTATCCCTAAAACTAGGGGTGTAACGATAAGTCGATAAGTCGAACTATTGCGATAGTGTGTGTCCCGATAGCAATCTATCGATAGCAACCTTAACAATCGATAACTATTGGCGATAGTATGATTGACTATCGATAGTTCCGATATTTTTTTATAGTCTTTTTAGTTTTTATCTCTGCTTATTTTCTGAAGGTCCAACTTGTCCTGGACTCCTGCCCCGATTCCAACTATGTCAATTGCAGCCAATGTCAATTGCAGCCTAGAGGGGTATTAAAGTCTAAAAATAGTGTAAACCAGTGGGATATGCGTGAAATGTAGCTAATTACCTAATAAAATATGTTTGACCATGAAATATGTAAACAAACTCGTAATATTGTATGCATTTAACATTCATTTTGCATACTCAAGTACTATCGTGATACTATCGCGATATCTTTGTGAAATTGTGATAGTATCGTGATACTAATTTTAACTATCGCAATACTATCGTGATAGTGAAATTACCCATGATAGTCATCCCTAATAAATAATATGAGCTATTCATACCTATTATCAGCCATAAGGACCTTGTAATCTATGATTTATGTTAACTTATACATATTTCTTCATAGCAGTGTGTGGCATGACCAATCCAATTTTGCTTCCGACGGGCCTGTGTGTTATATTATCTATACATGGATTGTTGATCAGTTAACAAGATAGGTCATTGGTTGTGACTTTTTAATGTAGTTTGTGTTTGTGATGTCATAAATTTACTGCTGAGTGAGCTACACCACCTCTTGAGCATGGACACATTGGACACCTGTGTCCTGTATTCAGGGTTGTCCCAAAGAGTCAATGGAACAGCCCCCCCCCCTCCCCCAGCCATATGTGGCTGTGGCCACCTTTACTATCGGATATTCAATTCTGGCCAGTATATGGCCAGAATCGAATGTCCACAAGTAAAAGAAACTACCACAATGTTTAGCTAGCTGGTATATGACCAGACTGTTCTTGAACCAGACAATTTATTACTTTTCCTCTCCGAGTGGCAACTGCATCAGCTCACCCATTTATTCTACACCAGACTGCGTTCTACTCGGTAATATTCATGAATGTCCTAGTGACAACTTCATCTTTCATTTATCTGTTCAGCTTCCTCAATGTTCTTTGCGAGATCCCAAGGATTCTAGGTAGACCGTTGATCTATTTTTGGTGGCATACATTACCAACAATGCTATTGATTGCTACTAGTATCAGCGACACAACGTAAGATATTTTGGGTCAGACTTCTCTAGTTGAGATTTCCAACTGTGTTGAAGATCTATAAGAACACAGACCGAGGGCGGAAAAAGTAAACACAAAAGACAAATCACTTCATACATACTTTAATATACAGTTTCTTGACTGAAATGAAGTTTGTAGATATACGTCAGAGTTGCCTATGTTTTGTACAAATGATTCAAATGTAAAAGATGTTTTCCATGGATAAAAAATCATAGCCTCAATATCTGCACTGATCAGGTTAGGGTCAAAGTATATTAAAGTAAAAAAAACATACCAGGATTTAAAATGTACTACCAAGAACACAGTTAATCCAGAATTGATTCATGATCCAATTCAAATTTTCCTTCATATAATGCCTAATGGAAGCTTTTGGATTCTGGCAATGTTATCTACCAGTAATGAATTAATAGAATGTTGCATTAACCTTCTCCCTGCTGGATTAGGCACAGACCCTGCTGTTTAAAGCATCTCTGGTTGCCTCCAGCATGGAGAGAGTTAAGGATTCCACAGAATGATTGCAGTGTTCATTCTGAGGTACGAGACCCAGGTTATAACTTTTCATCGTTTCGCGTATAGAACTATAGATATTGAAACCATTTATATGTTGGGATAATGAAATCACTTTAAATGTTCTAATGCATCCATCCACTAATATGCCATGGATAGCAGTCTGTATCCATCGTAAACTTCTCAAACTGTTTTTACTCAAGTTACAGTCTCCACACTCACAGTCCATTCAACATTCATCAAAGCTAAGTAAAAAGCATCAGATTCTGACCTGCCTGTGTACCATAGCTACCGTAATATTACATAACAAACTAACTTGTAAAAAGTTGTTGCACAATTGTACATATAGTGAATGCTGATGGAGAAACATGCTATTGAAATAATATTCCTCAATCCACTTAACCTAATCTCTTGCATACACATGTTATCGATACTTTTATAGAAAACAAAGATCTGTAATTTCATATGGTTTGTTTGTACAGCACTAAATTCTCATACAGCATCTTTGTATCTTTCTTGATTCAGGCAAATCTACTTGCCCATCTTAGCTTATTAACCAGTATCTTGTATTGTAATCATGATACATGTACATATACATAGAGAAAATACTATATTCAGTTTGAAAATAAAACACAGAAACAGATGGAACATTTTCAGTTATCCCTTTACATAGAAATTACCAGAATCGATAGTTTGTTTACAAAAATCCAACATACTTTTACTAATCTCTCGATAGAAATTAAAGAAAAAGCAGGAAAATTGAAAGTTGAGAGTAAAGATGGTAAACAAAAATGAAACTGTATTTTTAACCCTCCATGCTTTGAAACTGGAGATGCCCTAAAGAGAAGTGCCATGGCCTACTCCAGCATGGAAAGGGTTAATAATGGCATACCACTAGACTTCTTTGTAACTTTAGAAGAGACAACCTTTAGGATAATTGTGCACTTTTCTACTAGTATCCTGTTCACATATACATAATGTCTATTGGGATTATATAGTGGGCTGGTTATATATAAATGTGCAGACATTCTAAGTATTATTATGGATATCTTAAGTACATGATATTTCAGTTAAATTAGTATTGTTATTGAAATATTCTAAAACTAATGAGTACTAGTATATATTCTCTTTGTCAAGTACTTTCAATGTACATGTATTGCTACTGGTACAAGAGTAGCATTATTTGCAATTCATTTTAGTTTATGACCAAATTCTTTATTACTGTTGTACGAGTATATATAGATCTAACAAGTTCATAGGTGAGCTGTATTATTTCTGAGCAAACATAAATGGTGAGGAATATTTGTGCCCAGATCGATGTGTACAGATAATTAGTATTGAAAACAAACAATCAACAAAAATACGAGAATTGCCCTGAATCAAACACAATCTTATTTATTTAGCACTTGGTTGTGTAAAAAATGATTGTATGAATGAAAAGGCAACTGTATGTTTTTGGTAAAATGTATGTGCCAACAGCAATGTTGTCAAATGTACAATTTCTTATTCTAAATACCTAATTGTAACATACATTAACATAGAAATTGTGCAAGATCAAGCACAAAACTGATAACATATTGTATAAAGATAAATGTAATGAAGGACAACAGACTTGACATTGACAGTAGATGGTGTAACACATAAATATTCACTCGACTTCAACATGCAACAATATATATAATGACAACAGTACATGAAGAGGGAAATAACTGAAAGAAAATGGAAGACAACCCCTATAATTATGTTAATGTGAAATAATCAAAAAGTAAAAGTTTGATTGGTTAATATTATTGCAAGGTGTAACTGGAAACTGTGGTGGTCATGTGACTGCAGGCAGTATTCTGATTGGATCGACATTAAGACAACCAGTTTGTAGGGAAATCACTTGCTATAAGGTTTGTTTATTTCATATTACTTTATTAACGATGTTTAGAGTTATGTATAACATTCATGCAAACAATCATACTGTTTATTTAATTAGTTTACAATAATAATATTTATTTAATTAGTTTATTAATATGAATTCTATTATATATTTGTACAGAAGATGGTGGAAAAGTAATTATTTTTTTACATGATTAATTACCAGTACGTTAGTTAATTTCAAATGTGGCATTTTCCCCAAACATGAATGTCATTGTTAAGTAAATTTTACTTGAACACACAATTTTAGAAGCAATGAGTATGCTGATACAACCTCTAAGGGTAAAATGTACGAGATTGTGCTTTCAAAATGGCTGCCGTGGTTACCATATAACATCCAGATTTCACTGTTGGGAGGGGGAGAGAAGAAATAATTCATGATACTGGTTTCTTTTTGAATGAAAAAAAATCTATAAAGATCAACTGGGTCCAGAGGATTAAATAATATAACAATAAGTATTGTGTGAAAATAATGGAGACCGGCTCATAGTAGCAACAATGGTTGCAAAAATGAGACAATACAGGATATACAGTTAATAATTTCAAACACAAATTGGTGGAGGACATTTTGCAGATATATTCGCAATATTGTAAACACAGTGGATTAATATGAGCTATATGTAAATACAACATTGGATCATCACAATCACGGCCCTAACCATGAATAGAAAATAATCTGCTTTATCTTACAAGCTGGCTCGAGTAGAAGACATACCGTGTATGTGTTTATATACAGTATACTGAATGTATGTAAATACTCATTAAGGTAAAGTTATAGCGTTAACAGGTACTAGCAATATTCACTCGAGAAATCCAACAACACTTGTACATTTACATCATGACTAATACACTCGTTTAGACAACCAATACAAATATGGACATCATGAAAAGAAATCTCCATTATTATTAGTTTGATCAAAAGTCATCGTGAATATCAGGATAGTTTTGACAATGGATGTCTTTTCGGTCCAGTATGGATTGAAAAGGATGCTTAATCTCGATCACTTCGTGACCAGAAATAACGTATCCCTGATATTTGTACACATTTACATTTGATTTTGGCAACTGCAGGGCTTTCTACAGGGTTGCTTCCCTTTAAGGAAGTGTACTAATGGTTGTGCTCGAAGAGTTGGCGACAACTGTCACGAAAAAAACTCATGCAATTTTAAGGCTGATCCATGATGTTGATTATATATACAATGATGTAGACAAGTGCTCTTGTCTATTATACAAGTCTATATATATAACATGTAGAATACATGGGTGGAATAATATCCCCAGAGATGTGGTGTTTAACTTCACAACAGCGTGCACCATTGAAATACCTGGCTATAAAGTCTCTACCTCTTCCATGAAATCTATACTGGACACAACATGCTACAATGTGTTCCTAGCCGACTCTCTCCACTCATCACAGGACACGATGCATTTTTCAAATTGTCCCTTTTTACGTGTCCATGAAAACATGAGTAGATAACTCTGGTTTGGCGTATAGCACAAGGCCTGTACTGGATGATTATCACAGTGATATATGTGGTGTACTTTCTCCTAACACTAACTGTAGACCACTAAACAGACATTGAGCACATACACTTCTGAATGGATCTGGTGCCGCTATTGCATCATAGATATGACTCTCTTGATTACTAGTAATACCACTAACATTTCTGTAGGGCACCTATGTCGGACTGACCATACAGTGTATTCACATTTCAGAGTCATGTGTGCCCAATAAGCAATCTTAAATTCATAGGGCAATTAGTCTTAGTGTGTCCATTCACACTTCTTGCCAACAAGGTTTCTTGCTTCCCAGTGAGGTGTCTTGAACGATCTCCTTAGAAACCATAGCCATCCATCTACAATTTAACCACGAAAATAAATGCGTCTGTTCACAATTCAGCCAATTAGGTTTCTTGCTTTCCCAGTCTCAACCAATGAGGTGTTTCCATTCACTTATTTTTTTCAGAATGGCCAACCCATTTAACAATGAAAAAGAAAAGACTTCATATTTCAACCAATAACATTTCTTGCTTCATAGTATCAACCAATGAGTTCTTTCTAGACAATGCCCATCCATCTGCAAATGAACCATGAAAAAAAGTCTGTCTGTTCACATTACAGCCTAATAGGTGTATTTGATTTGCACATGTTGCCATTGAGGTGCTGTCCATTCATAGCCCTAGCGTTCTGCTGCCTCCTGAATGAGTATGTATACACGTGCATGCTGCAGTTCACTTCTTCTTCATCTGCTTCTTCTGCTCCTTCTCCCGTGCCTTCCTCTCCTTCTCCAGCTGCTTCCTCTCCTTCTCAATGGCCGCCTTCATCTCTTTGATCTTCTTCTTGAGGAGCTCGCGGTCCTTGCTCACTGATATGCCCAGGTTCTGAAAGCAGGGAGGACAGAATTCAATTAATGAACAGACAGCAGATGGGAAAACCAAAAATTATTGGCATATTCATTAATTCCAGAATTAATATTTATTTTATATGACCAATTATATTACTACCAGGTAATTGTTTTTCTAACAACAAAAAGTTAATGATGGTATTAGCTTGAAGTTAAAATTGTACCTGACAGTCTCGTATTGTAATATTGGATTTACTGATCTTCAAAAATCAAATCGCTGAAATTTAGCTAATACGGCCCCGAAACCATAATTATAACTTCAATCGATTAGACTGCGAGGAGAAGATACTGACTGCTAGGACAAGGAACTGACTGCTAGGACCAAGAAATTGACTGCTAGGACCAAGCAATTGACTGCTAGGACAATGGACTGACTGCCAGTAAAGAATTTGACGGATAGGAGATTTCTAGGAAAAGCCACTGGATTATTGGACAAAACACTGACTGCTAAGACTAGGAAAATAAAATGAAGTTTAAGACAAGACACTGCCTGCTAGAACAAGACACTGATGGCTAGGACAAGACACTGATGGCTAGGACAAGACACTGATGGCTAGGACAAGACACTGATGGCTAGGACAAGATTACTGGTGGCTAGGACAAGACACTGATGGCTCTAGGACAAGACACTGATGGCTAGGACAAGACACTGATGGCTAGGACAAGACACTGATGGCTAGGAAGACACTGACGGCTCTAGGACAAGACACTGACAGCTAGGACAAGACACTGATGGCTAGGACAAGACACTGATGGCTAGGACAAGACACTGACGGCTCTAGGACAAGACACTGACGGCTAGGACAAGATTACTGATGACTAGGACAAGACACTGATGGCTAGACACTGATGGCTAGGACAAGACACTGATGGCTAGGACAAGACACTGATGGCTCTAAGAGAAGACAATGTCTGCTAGGACAAGAGACTAACCCTGAGTTTGGAGCCATCCATCTGCAGGAGCTGCGGTCCGGTGATGTTCTTGTCCTGGAACAGGGGAGAGTACTTGTCCATCTCCAGCATGATTAGCCACCGACACACATGCTCCGACGTCCACTCAGGCACTGGCACGCTCTCAAACTGGTTCAGGCTACGCTTGTTTGGGGCCACAAGTTCCTATAATTGATGTCAAAACTTGTTTTTAAAAACACACACAATTAAAACCTATACTGGTTAGCAACCAATTATCGTCTCAAACATGAACATTTTCCTGGATATTTTTCTTAACATGAACATCAACTTCATTACACTTGCTATGGCCCATGAATAGGCATAATGTGATTGTATGCAAAGTTAATAAGCTATCTGTACAGCTTTGGTTACAGTGTGAGTGACGGAAGAAAACAAGGTGAAAATAGACCTTTATATTCAACTGACAGTACCAGTTAGTTCTCAATGAAACAGAATGAGGTGTTTACTCAAATTTTAGTTTTAATTCATAATGAATATCTAAACAATAATTGGATGTGTATATTGCAATCACTCATTTTTCTTAATGTTGTTTTTCTGCCATTTTGAAGTGATCACAATATTAACAAAGTACCAGTAAGCACTAATTTTGTACATTGTGTAAAGAATGGTGTAAACATTGATGAAAATTGTCCATGAAGGGACATTATGGCAGATGAACAAATATAGAAAAGAATTGGATATTTTGAATTGATTGAATTAATGTTTTACATCGCAGCGGGAATATCTCACCCATAGGCGACGACGGACATTTTGAAAATTTTGGTGCAAATATGAAACTTCAAATATTAATAGGGTACAAATTATAGCTAAAAAACTACAACAACGACTTACAAAACTACAACAACTACTTACAAAACTACAACAATAACTTACCTCTGCGGCTGGTGTGCCAGAGATGTTGAACATATTTGATTTTCCTTCGTCATCCATCTCGGATACCATAAGGGACGACGAAATTTCACTGGTGGTGCTACTTCCACCTACAGGAGAAAAAACCCCATTCATGACAATTATTTTGTATGTTTAATGTCGACTGCTTGACTGTTGGATGTATGTGACGATAATTTAATAATTTTGAATTTTGCATTCTCTCACACTCCCATTAGAATTCCACGTTTAGAAAAGAGTGGAGTCGTTAATATAATAGCTTGATAAGAAAAGTTATGGGAAATCGTATAGACAGATGTACGATATTTTCAAACAGAAAACATGTAGCATTCCAGAATGTCCTGCTTGAGCATGGAAATTTAAAAAAATATGTACAAAGATAATTTTTCCAATTAAAACATTGTAGAATCAATGTATCAAAACTGAAGAACATAGGACGTAAAGTCTAAATTCAGAGTTGAAGACAATTGGTCCAATCATTACATGCACATGGACAATATGTCGGCGACACATGTTTGCCCTGTGTAGGGAGGGGGGTAAGTTCATGCAGGAGCCATTCCTTTAGCCATCATTCTGCATAAAATCATTCACAGGTATCGCATTCAATTTTTCAAACCATAATAGTAACACAAACACATCTCAATGCACACAAACAGGCAAGTAGCAATAATATACTAATCATAGGCAGGAACAAAAGTAAATAATATTACAGTAAGAAGATAAAAAAAGATGCAAATATAGTTGAGTAGAAAGCAGAAAAAGTTAGTGTCTCAAATGTCCCAAACAATCAAACATATGCGGAATAAGTAAAGTACAAATTGTATTATGTACCGATTATGGGTACTCAAAAGTAAGAAAATAAATAATAATCAATAGTTATCGTCCTCACAGTGAATCTCTGAGGAATTGCTTTGTCTATTAGAAGTCGACAGTCTTGTTTCATCCGGCATTAAAACTTACCGTCATAATCAGAATAGCCAGTTTCAATAGATTTTTTAGATATGAGAGTTATTCCCCCATGATCAGAGGTGGCAGCACCAGCTCGTGGTCGGTTTGAGATCAGCACGACACCACCACTGCTAGCCGCTCTTGGCTTCAGCGAGAATTTAGGAAAACCAAAGCCTGTGTGAGGAATAAGTTTGCATTTGAGACTCGTTCATGGTGCACGTGTTCACCATAGTGCAAATGTGCGGAGTTTGGCAGTGATGTTGTGTTCGTGTTCAGTGGTGGGGTGGGACAACTCTATCCATTTGGTGGGGAGGAAGGTGTACCTAGTCAATTTTTTTAATGTAATGTGAAGGAATCTGAACAATAATGTGATGAAAGGTGAGGTTTTATTAAAATAAAGTATAAGGGTGATGAACATCTAACTTTAATTGAGATGATTTCAATGAATTGCTGGTTACACGACTAGTAACAATAAATACAGGTTAAATTGTTATACTGTTCAAGATGGGTTACTATAATTATATATAGATATGTTAGCGATAATGTAAATGTATGAATCCCCATTTGTTACTATGCTATTATTACAAGCAGATGTATTAAATTACTAGCAACTAATACAAAGCGACCATCTATTTGTTGATGATACTAGAAAGGTTGACCTTGACCTACATTAAACGGTCAACGAACAATGATGACATAATCTGTTACTTGTACAAATTTCCAAAACTCACCCATGGCAAAATAATAGTCAATGCATAACAGACGAAAAATATCAACAAATATTTTTAGATGACCTAATGTTATGACCTTGACCTTTCACCGACATGACATATGGGTCACTGGGATTGATTCTTTAATTTGTCCCAAGTTTTGTGGCACTGATATCCAGCTGATGACAATAACCGTTGACTTTGGATAAGTAATTTTTCTCAATTTTACAAAAACAGAATGAAAAATAATACTAACTATTCCTGTTACCCATCTTAACACAAAGCTTAATAAATTTGATGAACAATTTACATTTACAAAATATACCAATCCCTGGTAAAGCATAGTGCATTAACCATGAATTTGTGTGAGCAACAAATATGCACAAACATCTATGAAATCAGAAATGACATTCACAAAGACATTAACAACTAATCAACAATGTGTCTATTATTTTTCTTCCTTTTTTTTTTTATCACACATCTAATGAACAAGTTGAAATGTCCAAAATATGAGAGAAAAAAACTAGATGAAATTGAGACATTTAAGAAAAAGGTGTCTACTATAGGTAAGATGAGAATGTTCATGATTATTATGTGAATATATACAAAGGGGATTACACGTACTAAAAGATGGGACACTACAGGGTTGTGGGAATATATAATTATGTGTATGTTTCTTTATTTACTATTTACAGCAGCTCTGGGGCCATGTTCGCAAAGCTTTTGTATACGTAACGATATCATTACGCCTTCGTGTTGGAAAATCATGCTCTTTCTGGATCATCATATTTTCCTTCACGAACAACTTAACGATGTCGTTACATAAACGACGGCTTCGGGAACATGGCCCCAGGATGACACCATTACGGTACGGTAGTTGAAATCAGATGAGAAAGACAAAGCTGATAGTAAAACAGCTAGGACTACTGTTTTTTTTACTAGATGCATAGCTAGATTTGTTATAAGATAATAATGCAGTTGCAGAGAACACCATAAATAGCAAGCTTATTATACGTTATACATGTAATTAATTGGAACTAAGAAGTTAGGTATTTACATACTAAGAACAGTGCAGTTTTGTATGTACATTTTAATTAGGTTTTCAACAGTATAATATAAAATTGAATATAAAGTTCACTTGACTTTTGCTGTGGTGTATAATCTTAAAGTGTCATAGGATGTGGAACTAAGATGTGATTTATTTACATACTATGAATAAAGCAGTTTTGTATGTACATTATAATTTGGTTTTCAGCTGAATAATATAAAATTAAACAAAAGGTTTGTTGTGGTGTATATTCATAGTGTCATAGGATGTGTTGTAGTTATCATCCTCAGTCTGTCTGTATCAGCCAGTGCTTGCAGGTTTACTGCAACATTCAGCACTACACAGGTTGCAGGTTTAATTTGTGAACAAATCTTGAAAGCGGCTCAATTAAAAATATAAACTTCATGGCTTGCTGTTGGTGTAATGCAGTATTATGTGATGACATTACTTCATAGTCACTGTGATGACATTACTTCATAGTCACTGTGATGACATTACTTCATAGTCACTGTGATGACATTACTTGATAGTCACTGTGATGACATTACTTCATAGTCACTGTGATGACATTACTTGATAGTCACTGTGATGACATTACTTCAT
>JAVCKZ010092171.1:0-11654 GCA_034780755.1 Lepetodrilus elevatus
GTTATTAGCCCAGTACCCTATTATCGACAGTTGAATTAGTTGGGCCCCCTGGCCCTATGACCCACGATATACGGTATGTCTTTTCTTCAACTAATTGATTTCTGTGTTGTTTCAGAGGGAACTAAATGCCATGAAGGACACTCCTGGCTTCAGGAACAAGAAGGTCCTGGCTCTGACCAAGCTGAGGCACTCCAGCGCCGCGGGACCAAAGTCAGCAGCTTCTACTTCAGCTGGTAGGAAGGACTCCAAAGGGAAGAGGAAACGGCCTGCGAAAGAAAAACCTGCACAAGCTCCAAAGGAAGTTCATCCGAAGAAAACCAAGAGAGGCTCAAAACCAAAGATTGAAGCAAGCACCAGTGCACTATCCTCCGAGAAAGATTCAAAGACCGAACAAAGGGGAACCTCCCACGAACAGTCATCACAGTCTTCGTCAAAGAAAGAAACGAAAAGTGGTAAGAGTTCGACGTCTAGACCCAACAGAAACTTGAGAAGTCAAATAGGTGAAATGTTGATGAGACATGGCAAGAAGATAGTTAAGCTGCCGAAGCCTAGAAGGAAAAGGACACTGAGTGGCGAGTTTGACCTACTGGATGAGATTTGTTTAAAGAGGCAGTTGAAGGAAAGCAACGAACGAGATGCTGATAGTGCGGACGACGCCCCTAAGAAGCAGAAGCGAGAGAACAAGGCTAAAACAGGACCACAAACAAAACCGAATATTCCCATATCGACCGCTGACAATATTAGTGTTAGTCATGAATTGAAATCCAAGTCGAAGAAAGATTCCATTAGTACTCATGCCGTAACATCCCAGGAAGGAATGAGTGCATTGCCGAGTACCACCGCCTCGGAGCGTAACAAATGGACTGGACAAGAAGCGGAACTGATGGGACGGAAACGTGGAAGACCACCAAAGAAACGTGGAAGACCATCTTCAGACGTGTCCTTCGATGCTGCTGATAGCGAGGCGATCCAGAAGAAGTCACGGATTGAAGGAGGGGACACTAAGAAGGCAGGGATGCGGAGTGACAATGTGTATCGTACATCCAAAAATAAGAATGAAGACGTGAACGTTAGAGACCCGTATTCGTTTTGTGGGCTGGACTTTGAGGAAGAGGATGACAAAGAAATCAGTTTCAAACCAGTCGGTATTTCAGGCGAGGTGAAACGAAAACCAGGGCGCCCCAAAGATAACAGGTCACGTCAGCCACCGATCAGATCTCTGAGCGTGAAAAGCACACACAGACTCCTAATATCTGATAAGAAGTCGAAGCGGTTCGGGAGACAACAAGGGAAGAAGATGTCCGTCCGAACATCCCAGCTGTATAGAAGCAGTATGAGGAAGGGTAAACGGCTAGCACTGAAAGACAATGTTCCTCCTCTGGTTTTGGGATCCAAAGAAACGACAGTTATTGACGAGGAGAAGAAGGCAGAGAAACCAACTGTCCTTCCTTTGATGGAAGATAACACTTCTGACCAGTCCACAAACACACCAGCGTCGCCTGAATTTGAACATCCTATACTTCCACCGATAAACAGCATTTGTAGTCCGTCTTCAAGCAACGAAGAGTTGGAGCCACCGATTCTGGAGCTGGTTAATTCTTACAATGTTGTGTTGGAGGAAGCACCAGCGAGTGATGCCGACCTAGGAGCGGCAGATGAAGATCCTGCACCAACTATTGTAGATGAAGAGGGCGACGCAGACGAAGTCCACTCCAATGTTGACGAAATGTGCGATGCAACTGTTGACGATGCGTGTGATGCAACTGTCGACGATGCGTGTGATGCAACTGTTGACGATGTGTGTGATGCAACTGTTGACGCAATGTGTGATGCAACGTTTGACGATGTGGCTGACACAGCTGATGCTTCTTCTGGAGACGAAATCTTGAATTTGAATGTTAGTGATCAAAATGAAGATGATGATAATTCTGACCTCATTGGTGCTCCAGATGTCGATGGCAAAGAAGTTGATAAAGAAAGCTGCCTCAATGCTGTTGCCGGATCATCGGACAAAGTTGACATTGCTCTTACAGAGGCCTGCGTTTTAGAAGAGGAGGCTGTGGTACAGACCAACGAGTCCAACGACTGTGTCTCTGATAGTGAGCAAAATGTCTGCAGAGATGTAGGGGTGACTGATGACAGTTGTACACCAGAACCAAGTAGTCTTCCATGTGTCGTAGAAATGCCAGCTGAGGAATCGGAGGGAAGCAGTAATAGCTGCGACAAACCGGTCACAAGTAGTGATGGTGGTACGAAGCTGGTGTCAAGTGGCGATGGTGGTACGAAGCTGGTGTCAAGTGGCGATGGTGATACGAAGCTTGTGTCAAGTGGCGATGGTGGTACGAAGCCAGTGTCAAGTGATGATGGTGGTACGAAGCTGGTGTCAAGTGCTGATGGTGGTACGAAGCTGGTGTCAAGTGCTGATGGTGATGCGAAGCTGGTGTCAAGTGCTGATGGTGGTACGAAGCCAGTGTCAAGTGATGATGGTGGTACGAAGCTGGTGTCAAGTGGCGATGGTGATAAGGAGCCGATGTCAGGTGGTGATACAGATGGACAGCCTATGTCAAGTCATGAGGGTGATACGAAACCTGTGTCAAGTAGTGATGGTGATATGGAGCTTCCAGCAAGTGGTGAGGGTGATACGAAACCTATGTCAAGTAGCGACAGTGATACTGAGCCTATGTCAAGTCACGAGGGTGATACGAAACCTGTGTCAAGTAGTGATGGTGATATGGAGCTTATAACAAGTGGTGACGGTGATACGAAACCTATGTCAGGTGAGAGTGATACGAAACCGGTCTCATCTAGTGAGGGTGATATCGAGGCAATGGAAAGTGGCGAGGGTGATGTGAAACCGGTGTCAAATACTGACGGTGATATGGAGCCACCAGCAAGTGGTGAGAGTAATACAAAACCGGTGTCAAGTAGTAACAGTGATATAGAAGCGATGGCAAGTGGTGAGGGTGATACAAAACCAATGTCAAGCAGTGAGGTTGATGTTGAGAACAAGCTACCATTGGAAGATACATCGAGCAAAGAGGAAACCAGTGATGCCCTTACTGCAGACAGTGTTATCCCTGTAGAAGAAGGTGGAATTGAACCTCAGAATTTGGACATTGATGGTCAATCTGAACTGTCAAAGGACAAAGATAATGGCGGCATAAAATTGAAATTGAGACGTCACAAAGGGAGATTCAAAGTAACAACTTTGAGCAGAGATGGTACTAAAGGAGATACTGGTGCTATTACCTGTCCAACCTTGGAAGATGCAATTGAAGGGGACATTGTGTTGATCATGAATAGCATTATTGACCAGGTTGAGGGAATAATTGATGGGACGGAAGTGAAAGAAAGTAGCAACATCACTGAGACAACCGAACCGTTGCTTGATTCTGTGTGCGTTGAGACTCAAAGCATTCCAGGGAAGGTTGCCGAGCCATCTAAATCTGAACCAACTTCTCCCGATTCGGAGAAGAAAGTTCCACCTCTAACAATTCGCCTCAAAGCTGCCAAAGCAAGTAGCAGTAAAGAAGACCGAAAGTTTGGACTTCGACCAAAGGTTTCTCGGTCACCCATTGAGATAATTGCCTTGAGACAGAAACATCTTGACGAAGAATACGAGAAGAATGAAGCGGCCAGGCTTGCTAAAAAGATGGAGAAGAAATTCAGCAAGAAGAAGTTATGCACAGACACTACCGTTCCTACCGTTCCAAAGTCAGAAAAAGATCCAAAAACGAAAATTGATTTGCTGATGGAGAGATGCACCCCGTGCAGTGTCGATATTGTCGATTTTGTGAAGCAGTTAAATTTGATGAATCAGCCTGAAGCTCACAGTGGCTCAAGTGTGTTACAGGATTCAGTTGATGTAGATGATAGCTTGACATCTGAACATTCCTACCTCAAAGAACTGCAGTCGCCTGCACCTGCTATCGTAAAGCGGAAGAGAATGATGAAAGTTCAGAGCAGAGCTCAGGCTGGAAAACCAAGGATAAGAACCCCAAAACATACCAAAGAGGTTGTGAAGGATGTGCCTGTAACTCCATTAACCCACCACGTCAAAGCCCCTCCGGAGGAGAAGGCTGTCGTGGAACAAGATGTTGATAAACTGGATGGCGAAGGTTTTGTTGGAAGTTTTGTGGAATTTCTCAAGTTAAAAAAGGCTGAAAAGCCAAAGACACTGGACAGTCTTAACTCTCAGGAATCTAGTAAACGTTTTGAACAATCAAATACTGTTTCAAATGCTGTTTCAGAGACTGTTTCAGAGACTGTTTCAAATACTGTTTCAAAAACAGTTTCAAAAACAGTTTCAAAGACTGTTTCACAGACCGTTTCACAGACTGTTGCACCAACGGCTGTCGATGGGGACGTGAAAGTTAACCCTGTGTCAGAAAGCTCAAAACCAAAACCTCCTCAGAAGTCTGGTACCAGATATCTGTGCAATAAATGTGAATTCTCTTCTCTGGTGAAGAAGACGATGGAGTTCCACGTGTACAGCCATATTCTAGGCTTAACTTTCAAGTGCGGATACTGTGGCAAAGAGTTTGGATCGATGATTGGTGCATCAACGCATTCTAAAAACGAACATATGGGCAAGGAATCAAAAATAATCAAAAGTAAGGCTCTTATTGAGAGCGAACTCTACCATGTGTTGGAACCGGAACCTAAAGTTGAATCAACAGAAAAGGATGGTTCTATGGACTGTACAAGTCCGGGACAAGTGATCATATCCTTTCTGGTTGGAAGAAATCTCAGTTTGAAACCTAGCTTCACCGTAAAGCGTTTCGTTTGTACTCATTGCGAGTATTCCACAGACATCTTGGAAGATGTTCAGCAGCACTGCGAAGATCTTCACAAATCGGATCGAATGTTTTCTTGCATTCTGTGTGCCGATGCCTATTTCAAGTCTGAGGACGTCGTCAAGTCCCATGGGCAGAACACGCACCCATCACGACCTCAGTCCTACAGACAGCTCCCGCAGTTTTATGACATTGAACAAATCAAAGCAGCTGAGAAGTCCCAGGAAGACCGGGGGAACATCTTTGACCGAATGAACAATTTGTTTACTGCTTCCAGTATGTGTGATGAGGCCAACCCCAGGATGAGTCACTATCAAAGGGCAAAGGATTTCCTTCATCTCCAGGAGGGCTGGAAGAGCAAAACCTCGGCGGAAGCCGACAGTACCACAAGCATTGACAGTGAACATGTTGCTGCTGCTGCTATTGGTGCTACTGGTGATTCGAACAATAAAACATCACCAACTAATTCCACTCAGGAATCTCCTTTGGCTGTACAGCCAAAAGACAAAGAGGAAAACCTTGAACATAAGCAGACAGTGGTTCCTGATGGAAGCAATGATAAAGATACAGCAGCTTCTGGTGATGTCCAGGACAAGGAGGAAGCTAAAGATGCTTCCAGTTCACCGGTCAAAGCTTCAGTGACTGCGGCTGGTCACGGTGGACAAGCATTGTCGTAAGTATTGACATAATCCTTCAGTCCTAACCACTGGGCCACAGTTAAAAATATGCTTGTTTCCCCTCAGACAATCATGTATTTCACAGATGGGTAGGTAGGTTGGAGGAATATATATTTTTCTTGCCAAAAAGAAGGTTTATATTTCTACATTTGAAGCATAACCAGGCAGAAGTCCTGAAAAAATTATAATTTACAACTTGTCTTGTATTTGTCTTTTTAATCAGTCGGTCAGGTGAGGAGAAGCAAATCATATTTTTTTTTCATTTAGGCCCTGCAGTGTATGGGTAATGTCTGCTTCTGTTTGTGGTAAATGGGGTGTGCCAGTATAGTAAGTCTGCTAGGCGGCATCTGAGTACTAACAGCGTGGGTATATTGAAATTAACTCTCCTTGCTGGATTAGGAACAGACAGTGCTCTTCATGGCATTTATGGTTGCCGCCAGAATTGTGCGAGTTAATTCATGACATCTAAACACTGATGTTGGAATGTTAAAATAATCTTCATTGTTCAGCAGGGTTTCTTCGAACGCGCAATCCTGCGTCCCATATGCAAACATTTCAAGTTTGGACGCACTTTATTAAAAAAGAATTGTTGATAAGTATGTCAACATGCGTCCCCGGGACTCTCAAAAATTGAAACCTAAGTGGAACCCTGTTCAATTAATATAAAGCTAAATTTATGTATCAAAAACGGATACTTGTACTAATTTAATGTTGTTGAGTATCTCACACACTCACGGCTCCTGGTGATAGAAAATAAGTGGCACACCCGATCCCATCCATTCTTAATCACTTACTTGAATCAAAGTTACTAAGTTGATGACATTACCGTTTGTGTTATGTTTCAGGATTTCCCATGTCCGTGCACCGGAACAGCCAGAAGCTGTGGAGCACGAGATTGCATTGACATGCGTAGACAAGCCAAGTGCGGAACCTACCCCTGAAGCCAACTGTGATGAAGCCAACGAATCGGGTCTGAAGATAATTGATGTCGTCAGCTTGCGAGACCAGTCGGTTGATTCAGCATATAAAACCTCTCTGGTTGCTGCTCCTGTTGCTCCCAAAGTTCCAACACCAAAGAAAGCACCCAGTCTTCGGGAAGCCGACTTGGAAGCGATAATTACCAGGAACGAGAAAATCAAGTGCACGTATAAATGCATGAAATGCAACATCCATTCACCATACCTATCTGCTATGGTCGAGCACCTGAAACATTACCATTGTGAAATTCCTCTGTTCACGTGTCCATACTGTAAGGGGATTGCTTCACAAAAGCCAGACTTCACGACAGAAATCAGTGTGCATGAACACGTGAAGAAGGCGCATCCTTCCAACTGTGCAAAGAACGAGGTATCGTTGTCGGATACTGCTAAGACCCTTGTACAGGTGTTAGCTATTCCTTCAGGTGTGGATTCAAATAAATCAGGAAACACGTTTGTCATCGAGAAAGATATTTACATGTGTCTGAAGTGTCAAGCCCACATGCCATCTCTGGATTATATGTTCTCTCATTTGGAGAAGGAGCATATTGATGTCTTTGTTAATGTGTGTCCAATATGCAAAATATTCAAGGACAAATCGGAAGATGTGGTGTGTTTGCATATTTTCAAAGACCACAAGCAAGATCCGTCTCTTCATCCTCTGTCGGTGGCCATCGAGGACAGTTTGTTTGTCCGAGTACCCTCGATATCGAAGAGCGGAGCTTACAATGACCGTTTGTCGCCCCATAAGAAGGCAGTCTCAAAACCAAATGCAACGGTTACTTCGCAGCAAAGCGGAATTGATGGTGATAATGATGTCGTGGTCATTGGTCAAACTTTTATTCAGAAGTCTGTGAAGGACCGACCATCCATGGTGAAACCGACAATTGTCACAACTCCACAGCCAAAAGCATCAGTTAATCCACCTCGTTTATCGCTGTGTAACAAGGACCTTGGTACTTCTGGAGTTGGTTCTAAATCTCAAGTTGATGCCACTATGAAGCGAGCTTCAGATCCCCAGTCTCGACAGTTACAGATGGACTGTGAAAATATTGATGATTCTCTCGGTGCGGTTGCAAATCTTGTGGAAGAAGATGAATCCGTTGCCCGTATTCCAGTAGTTTCTTCAGCTAGTAATCCTGGCTGCATCGTATCATCGATTGATGCCAGCACCGTTATTTCGCTTTCAGCAGCAATGGCCGTCGCTTCATCCATCGTGTCAACAAGCACCTCCGTGAAAATGCCCTGTCCACCCGAACAAGCCTCCGCGTCGTCACTACCTTTGACTACGCCTCCTCCACCTCTGAAGAAGTTTGGTATGACTACTCCTGCTACTCAGGGCGAAGGGGGAATGAGTGGCACACAAGATAAGGAAGATCCCTGTCCATCGCCATCATCTCGCCAGATGAATAAGAGTGTTGAATCGGGCAAACAGCAAATTAGCCAAGCAATCAAAGGATTACAAACCAGACCAAAGTCGTCCTTGGCCTCGATGACTGACACAATTCACAAGCTTCAGTTAATAGCCGTAGAGAAAGAGAAGGCAAGACTGTCGAAGGATAAGAGTAGTCCTGTAAGTGTCATCGAAAATATTCCTTCTTCTGCAGCTGCTACTGTGACGAGGCCAGTGTTGAAAATTCCCATTTACACTTCGAGTGCTTCAAAGTTATCTCAGCAGCAGCAGCAGTTGAGCCAAGGAACTCCTGTGACCAAAGACCAGAATAGACCGCAGATGACTTCAATCCAACACCGGTCCGTTCTGTTCCGGAACACACCACTTGACCTGTCGAGAACACCTTCTCCGGCAAAGACTCCTCTGTCAGGTGTGAGAGAACCAACACCTGTTACCACGGAACGTCGGCTGCTTCCACGGGAAACTGTGACATCTGCACCTCCACCAAGTGTCCCAACAGACGAACTGCCGCCAGATGCTTTCAAAATATTCAATCTGAAACCGGATGTACACCGGAATGTGAAAAGCGCATCAGCCGTGCAATCTGTTTCGGGTTCACCTCAGCCTGTGCTCAACAATACCATAAACTTTGTAGGAAATCTTGCAAACCCTGGAACCATAATCCAACAAGGACAGCCCTTGCCTTTCACTCAGATTCTTCCTGTGCAGATGGCAGGTGTTCCTTTGACACCAATACAGCTTCAGGGACTCTGTGTGCCGGGTATGAACTCTGGCAACTTCATTGTGGCCAATTTTCAACAACAGCAACAACAGCAGCAGCAGCAACACCAACAACAGCAACAACAACAACAACAGGATAAGAGAACCAGTGTGATACCACAACATGCAGGTCTGGTTCGAATAATGACACCTACACTTGAGCCTCGTCTAGTGCCACAAAATATTCCTTCCTCACGAAAGACGGTTGCCCAAGCTTTAGCGGAGAAAGCCATGCAACAACAGCATCCACAGTTCCTACAAGAACTGCATCAACAATCTCAACAGTCCAAGCAACACCATCTGCATCATCTGACGCAGCAGAGACTGAGAATGAAGCAATCCGCTCGTGTACAGCCTCCACAGCCCTTACCTACACAGCCATTGTACTACTGCCCGTATTGCCCCGAGTATCGCCCGCTTCCAGACTTCCAGGTCACCCCTCACATCCAGAGGTGTCACCCAGGCAGGGAGGTCATCTTCATGAAGCATTCGTCCTGAGCATCCATGACAAGCATCCGTTATACTAGCAGTTATCTGATGTCCTGGACCAGAACTATACTGTAGTCTTCCAGAATGTGTAACCGACATTGGTCTTTGTGATGGTGATGTGTTGGATGATCATGCTAGTTGTTGAGACATTCTTCCAGAAAGTGTAACATACACTGGTTTTTGTATTGAACAATAGCAATTGTTGTTGAGTTTTCCATTGATTTGTCCTGTTATTTGAACACAATGCTATATATAGACTTGGTTATATATGTATGGCCCATAATGGACGGTATTGGTGCTTGCTCAGCATATATAATACATGCATGTTCATAATTTGGTAGTTGTCCTAACTCTAGTCATACTGTACATGCGTTATTGTAAGCGTTATCTGAAGCAGAAAGAGTCTTTACGGAGAGGGGTATTGGGTACCGTAGTTAGTTCCTTAGCCTTCACACTATGGATTAATAAGAATCACTGTTGTATGCATGGTTATAGGTTCAACTCTATCCCTGAAGCTGAATACTTTCATGAAGCACCCATTTGCAGTACCAGGGTATCGTTTCTCGAGGCTCTCGTATCCACTATGAGAACATAGAGTTGTCATAAGTGCACAATCCAAATGTATTGGAGATGTCTACGAGTCCTTATGGTAGTAGATATGAGAACTTCCAGAAATGCTACCCTCGAGGGCTGTGGTCTTGTAGTAGACTCGTTGCAAATGGGTGAAAGATTCCTGCAGCGACGTTAAACTCCATATTCACTCACTCATTGTAGTAGACTGATAACTAGATCAAGTCTTCAAAGATCACTGGTTTGGGGCAAGAACTGTTTTAGTTATATTGGCAGGTACCACTGTATCACTGTTCCCAAACTTGTTTAATTTTATTAACATTTACATCCAATCTATTTTACATGGGTTTTTTTAATTGGTTTTAATCCATACACAAGCTACCCTTCATGGGGTGCGTTCATTCAGCACTGGTTCCCTGTCCCATGTAAGCTGCATACGAATCTTGAAACAACGGCTGGTTTGGTAAGCCGCTTGCAAGCCCTTGTGTCTTTGAACACAGTGATTCCGAAAGGGTAGAACAAGACTGTTCATCACATTCATGCACAATTAGATTTTGTGATTGTGATGCTAGTATTGTAGTGATATGTATAACTGTATTTTGTATCACTATGTATTTATATTATCATAATCCTTGTATATCTGATATTGAGTCATATATATATTTAAGATGTCCTTGTATATTACTTCTGGACTTTTACCTCACTATGTGAATTCCCTACTATGACCTGTTTGCAGTTAGTAAATAGAACATACTGCTATTGGATAAATTGAGTATGCATTGAATCAAATTGTCTATGATTGTATGAGAAAGAAACAAATTAGTTTCCCATGATTGCTAAAATGCACATAACATTTATGAAGTTTGTAAACATGTTCTTTATTCTATTATTGTATTTTGATAAATTTACAGTTGACATTGCTGTGCTTTGACATGTCCAATGAAACGTACGGAATTAATATCCCAATTTGCGGAAAATACAATTGATAAATTTATAATGTGTTAAACCTTTCTTTATCACGATGCCTGAACTTTGAAATATATATATATATATATTTGGTAGCTCTCGAGATACTCAAAGAGTTCAAAATCTAAGATCGATGTCAAACCAAGGATGTGTGTATCATAAAATGGAAATGGAAATCGGCAGTGAAACTTTGTCATGATTGGGGGCGGGTTGTAGCGCAGTGGTAGAACGTTGGACTTCGGAGCAAAGGTTCCTGACCGGGGGCCTGGCATCACTGTTCGCGAAAATTACCTTTCTGATGCACTGTTATGTCTGTAGAGTGGCAATGCAGTTGTCATCCTTGGTCTTGTCGGTACCAGCCGCTGCTCACAGGTTTACTGCAACATTCAGCGCTACCGATATTGCGGGTTTTCTCCTAACCTAAACTGACAAGTCATGGTATTAGTGAAATAATCTAGAAAACTACTCGCATTAAGAATACATTTCAAGAAAGTAGCAAATGATATGTGTATCGTGGAAGGAATGGAAATATGAGGGTGGAAAGAAGGTAGTCTATCGGGTACAGGGGACCTATTCTCGAAACGTTCTTACGAACTTCTTAGCCTAATATAAGAACAGTTAGTAGCCATACTATAGGAATCGCTAAGATTGTCTTACGACCGTAAGAACATTTCGAGAATAGGCCCCCAGGTTCCCAACTCTGATTTAGCCTCGATATCTGGGTATCGTTTCTCGAAGCTCTCATATCTAGTATGAGATCAGAGCGCTATTTATTATTATTATAATATTTTTTTTAATATTATTATTATTACAGTAGATCTCGCATATACCGGCCTCGCATAAACCGGACCCTCGCATATAACGGACTAAATCTGAAGTCCCGATCCTGTCTAACGGCTTGAACGCTAATTGCGGCGTATGCGTATAACGGAAATAGCCGGTCCCAATGAGTCCGTTATAGAGGTCTACTGTATATTGTAAGTGACCGATGCCTGTCTTTGAGATC
>JAVCKZ010092182.1:0-11653 GCA_034780755.1 Lepetodrilus elevatus
AACTGGGCTCCCGCCACAATATAATGCGTTGACGTTACAATAGTTGTAGCCTACAAGAGCGTCGTGCAACGGGCACCATGACATTATGTGGACTATTTAAGTATTTTGCAGTAGAAGTACAGGTGATTACTCTTCCAGATGCCTTGAGCAGACATCAGAAGTTCCTAGGATAACCTAGGATAAATTGATGATCCTTCAGAATGAGGATAATTGTGCGGTCCTCTGGTCTGGACCATTCAGAGGCCGGTAGCTGATTGTAAACTAGACTAATTGCCGGAACGTGACCCGGATACTTATCAATATTGGAGCAAAGACTTTCACAGGGATCATCTCTGACCCATCAGGTCAATGGGGTCGCACCGCAGGTGCTGGGCAATATTCATGGCTGTAACACTTGTAGCATGTCCAGAAATATGGCATATGATGGAGGTTCATTGGTTCAACAGTCAATGGTTCTGTGTATCGGTTCTCGAAGCTCCGATATCTACTACAAGACCATAAGGACTCTCGTAGCGATCTCTAATACATGGGGAGCGTGCACGTACAAGAGCGCTATGGTCTCGTAGTGGATATGAGAGCTTCGAGAAACGATATCCATGAATAGGTTTTTCTAGAGTTAATTGGAGGTGAGGGTAGGGGTGACTTCCATGTTGAGAATTTACCATAGTTGTAGCAACATTACATTGATGGGTGTATTTATTAGCTATAGACTGAGAACACTATTAATAATATAATAGTACAGTACCATACTTAAAACTGAAATCATTTGGTTCCTTCTGTTTCTCTGCATCTCTGTAATCACTATGATGCCTGTATTAAATTCTGATCAACCCTAACCCTGCTGGTGTTAGGCGTGAGTACTGCACTTTAGGGCATCTCCAGTTACCTTCAGCATGGAGGGAGTTAATCCGTCTCCCACTCTTGAAACGTTCAAATCTAGACTCAACATCCATACTTTCTCCAAATACTATCCATAGAAGTCCACTGTATCTCTTTCCCACATACTGTTCCATTGTATATACTCAAATTTTCATACATTTTGTCGTAGGGCCTCAAGCAATGGTTTATGTATATTACAAATATTCTTATTACTGTATGATTGTTATGAATATTAATTACATATGCAGAAATCAATATTATGTATTTGTTATTGAATGAGATAAAAGGAACACTGGTAATCCCTTTGAAAACTTCTGTATAGAGAAATAGATGTAAAGATGAAAAATATAATACAGTGCTCCCTCGATATAACGCTGAAGTTGGGGTCCATGACATGCCGCCTGTGTTATAATACCCACGTTATATCAACAAATATAATTAAAGGGAAACAAAAATGATTTTTTATTTTTATTTATTTATTTAAAAAAAAAAAGGGGGTCCACGTTGGACCCCGCGTTGTATCCGAATCCGCGGTGCATCGAAGGGCGTTATATCGAGGGAGCACTATTTGATTTGCTAATTTTAAATTTGTCTTAAAATTGAAATCGGATTTTGCGTTTTTTCATGGTTGAACATGTTACTTTTTCAGAGAATGACCCATATACAGCAGACCTCGCATATAAACGACCTCGCATAAACCGGACACTCGCCTATAACGTACTGAATCTGGAAGTCCCTGTCCCGAATAACGTTAATTACGGCATGCGTATATCGGACTTCGCATATAACGGAACAAAATAGCCTGTCCCAATGATTAATACGTTATATGCGAGGTCTACTGTATATCCCTTATCATGGTACTGCAGCAATATCTGGCGATGTATTAATGTCTACAAATAACGATTGTCTTTGCGTTACCAGTATTTCCACATGCCACGTGGCGACATGACTTCCGACAGATTTACAAGAGGTGATGCTGCCAAAAAAAACCACACGGCACATAATTATATCTACAAATATGTCGTGTTTTTGTGCTTTTTTTTCAGTGAAGGAAGACGTAGGCGAAAACGATTCACGCTCAGCGATGAAACTGGGCGGAGAGAAAGGGAAAAAAAGAAAAAAGAAAAAAAGAGACATCGTCGTGCCTTGGAGGCTTGGTATGAAAAAAAGCGTCGTCATAGGGAAAAAAGAGACACGGACCCAGCGAGGAGCGTCAGTCATAAGGTCTCCGCTGAGAGCATTGACCTGAAGTAGCAGGCACGAACTCGGCCCCACCTGCATAGCTATAGGACAAGGACATACCCTGTATCTAAATCGTATATGGGCGTTTTTACAAGAGCAAATGTGAAAATTCTTGTCTTTCGAAATGTAAGCTAAGCTTAATTTAATAAGCATGAATACCAAGCTAGTCCGTGAGCCAATCAATACAAGGACCGAAAATGACCCTACACGGGACAGTTTAAAAACAGTTCCTATAAGTTTGGCTTGAAATACATTGACCCCCTATTTCGTAGATTATCTCGGTAAATACTTCATGGAATGACAAACAACAACACTCCATTTTCTAATTTCATTCTACCTAACAACAATAAAAATAAAATAAAAATATAGCACCAGTAATAAAAAATCTGTTTATATAACGATCACCAACTATTTTGACATAAGTATTATTTTATGTAATGCAGAGGGGCGACGTTCGAAAGAAGAAATGGGTAAAAAGGCTCTTCTTCACATACCCACACGTGCAAATTCAGCCTATTTGTCTGTTCATTCTTTCGAACGTCCCCCCTCTGCTTAAACTAATACTTAGTAAAAATAATTGGTGATCGTTATATAAATATATGTTTTATTACCGGTACAATATTTACAAAAAAATAAATTTTGGTTAGGTAGAATGAAATTAGAAAATGAAGTTTTTTTGTTTTTCATTCCATGAAGTAGTTACCGAGATAATCTACGAAATAGGGGGGTCAATGCATTTCATGCCAAACTATAATTATATTTTAAAGAATGCCACCTACTTAATAAAACCAGTACCATGCTAATATCTTGAATAATCGCAAATTTACGCTACTTTGAACATGGCAGGGGGTCTACTTTCAAAAATACCAAAATGACGACATATATGCGTAAAATATGTTTCGGAAGAATTATTTTCTATTGCGAAGTATTGCAATTATAACATTGGATTGTATTAGTATACATTATTCATCAATATTGCATAGCTTAGTCCAATGCCTACTGACTTGTAATGTGTTAACAGTGGTCCAATATACATATTTACCAATCGCCAAATTCTAAAATAAACAAAAACATTGTCCAGCCTAACTTCTACAAATCTAACAAATTATATCCTGGACAATTTCAAAACAGTTCTTAAACTGATAGGAAACACTTGGTTTAATATGACATACTAGTATATATAATATAACACCACTATCGTGTTAATATCATGATTGGTCGATAAGTACTACTTTGAACACTGAGGTTTTCATCGAAACTATAACAATTTGATTACACTTCTGTTTAATGTAGGTATTTTTCAATATCCAATAGTTATCAATCGCCAATATGCCAAAAGAACGTTTTCTAATCTAATTATATTACTAACTTCAACTGCAGTAATGGTCTAACAAAGTATTCCATAAGATGTTTCAAAATAGATCCTGGTTATATTCTACAACGTGTCATCTATCTGTTCACACAAATATCGTATTCATATCATGATCAGTCCCTGAATTATGCTAGTTTGGGCATAGTGGGGGTGTATCGAAATTATACAAATGTTTATGGACTTTGCTTTAAATATGTTCTATAAAAGTAATACTACCAGAACTAATCAATGTATAAAATACCAATTTGCTTGATTATTATATGTTAGTTGTGCATATGTGCATACTTACGGCAATACCCACTTATCTTCTATATGTTAGGTAATACACAGTACTTAGCAACTACCAAAATGGCAATGAGCATTTACCAAGGTAACTTTAATTACTAAATTCTAATGGATTAAACAGTTATACATTGAAAAGTTTCAAAATATTTCTTAAGTGTATCCTTCAATGTGCCATATTACATTTGGCAACACTAATAGCTTGTTCATATCATGCTAACTCGCTGAATTATGCTACTCTGAACATGGTACGGGTGCATACTTTACTCAGAACTATTCTAATGCTAGAACATACATGTACTAACCATGCATATCGCCTATCATGCTGATTACGCTTAGAAAGAGATCAAGATACTAATCGACTAAATTGTTAACATTACGTTAACACATTAATATGAAACGGCTAGTCTATATGTTTACACTACAGCAACTGTGTAAATAACGTAGAGAATGAATTAATTGTGATATAAGAAAGAAGGCAAAGACTGTATTGCTGCATGCCTCATATATGAATTCCACTTTGCAAATAAATGGAATTGCAAATTAAAAATATACATCCGTAACTACTGAATGAATATTATTGAACGCACTTTTATAATTACATATAGTATGTGGGTTGTGTTGCGTGCGGTTCACCGTTAACAGAACGGTTACATTATAAAACTTCAATGTTGTTCAGTGTGTATATGTTGCTAAAGATGACTGGATTTTTCCTTCGTCATTATGAGCAATTATGGTTATAGCTATCAGTAATATTGGTATGCGTAGCAGTCCTAGTGAAATCTATATATGTTTTTCTTTCTTCCCAAAATGCGATAGACGTTAAAGGCAGTGAAGAACCAGTATTTCTTAGATCTGGACATGTTTAGAGGACTATATAAACAACATGTTATGGTGTCCATATTCGATTAGTAGAAATACTGTAAATTATTAATACGAATTCATGAATTTCCTCCAATGTGGAACAATGCTGTCAAATGTTGGCAACAGGTATATTCATGACATAGATTTTATGTAAATACTAGCATATCTTCAAAATACCTGAATTACAATATAAGTTTTACCGAGATTAATAAATTCAGTATTAAATGACCACGAAAGTTATATTTATCATATAACTGTTATATTTATCATATTACTGTAATATCCATTTTTAGTTGCAAAAAACCCTCTTTTAGGCAGTCTTGAAGAAGTCTTAAGTAGTGACGTTACGTCTTGCCTCTTGACTACAATCATTTGCATCTGCGACAGGGAACCAGTTTTTACCTTTCCTATCTTTTGTATCCGCGGCAGGGAACCAGTCGACGTATTGTGTTATTGCACTAGTGCAAATATTTATATTTATTGAATGGGTGTAACTGTTATTTCACTCTCAAACTATATTATGTTATGTGATAAAATGAATTATTTCCTTCTAAATGATTTGTTATCGATAAATCAGCTCATTTCCCGGGAAGTCAGCTGGTTAGCTGTTGTGTGTGACTGTCTCCCAATCGTCTGACAAAGGACCAATCGCAGCATACTTTTATAACCACGTGATATAGACAGTTAGACACCATTTTGCATGTTTTGTAAACAATTTTGATTTATTAACGGCAGATAAAATGATTTATTTCGATGGGTTTGTTTTGTTGTTAATGACTGACAGCGCATATTCTTACAAATATATATCTATCAAACACAGGCAAGATCCGAAAATACCTGGACATGGACTACTAAGTTGCTTGTACACGCCTTTATTTCATCAAGGCTGGATTACTGTAATTCACTGCTCCTACATTCTAGTGCTGTAAATCATCTACAGAGAGTTCAGAATATGGCCGCCCGTGTCATCAGCAGAACAAAACCTCACGACCACATCACGCCAGTGTTACGACATCTTCATTGGTTCAAAGTACTCTCAATGACATAATTATATGGCTGGCTATACATGACGAAAACTATCCATGCTATCTACAACCGTACTATACATGCCAGCACGTTCACTAAGATCTGAATATAAAGACCAGTTATCAGTACCATGTACGAAATAGAGGCTGGGCGATCGGGTTTTCTCCGTTGCCGCCCCAACGATATGAAACACACTCCCTCGAGGCATCAAATCGTCTCCCAGCGCATCGGTTTTCAAGAAAAGCCTCAAAACCTTTCTTTTTAAACAATCATTTGACTGAACAATCTCTCATGCACAGTGAGCAGTTTTAAGCTGAATATTAGGCGCTATAGAAATGCATTATTATTATTATCTCAGACATAAATACTATTACGAAAAAGACCAATACGTTACAAATAATAAACATAAGTTCATTGAAAGTTGCTATTGTTGACAAGAAGGAAACTATTTGTGTACACAAGTATCCATGCATATAATTTATTCTGTTTTCAGACATCGCATCACTAGCTCGAATCCAAGTTTTGCAATTATGAATTACTCTTGTTGATTAATTAAGCTAGCTTGTAATCATCTTCAAACAAATGATAACAACACTCTTTCATAGCACGTATTTAGGCCTACACATACATTACTGTTCACTTAGTTACATTCGTCAGAGAAAGTGCATGGTTACAGTCGTCAGAGAAAGTGCACGAAAATGGGACACCTAGATATCAGAATACGTTTTCGTTTTACTCAAATTCACGATAAATACTCTAGACATACCTATGATTTTGAATAATCGACATTAATCCAATGGATAAGCCCTGAATGTACATATAAATGATAATCATCTCGCGTTCTTATAGTCGTAGTAAAACAATCTTGTTAGGCCTAGCTACTGAGTGGTTTACAACAGGTGCGAGCTCCGCTCACCGAACTCTAAAAAATACGTAAATTATTGAAAGATTTTCATAATGACTTAACATATTTGCAAGATGGAATTAAAGAATATTTTGTTATTTAACTTTTACATGATGTAATTCCTCGTTATACACTTCACAAAGTTCCATATTACTTAACTATTACTTACAATTGCCAGAAATGCATGATAACGTAGATTACGCAAAAGCTGTTCCTATCAATTGTTCTTGTTCTAAAATATGTTAATCTAAACATTTATTGAAATTCACGCTAATTTGAATAAAATATGACTTGCATGTATAATTCCATCTGTTGTCTTATAACTCTTACCAATATTAAATTCTGGTTGGTATGAAATATATGTTAATGTAAATTACAAAATGGTAACGTAGATTATATTACATTACATTAGTTTTCCAGGTTAAATTGTATTGATGTACAAATTTAATTTCAGATAAACTACCATAGGAAATACCAGAGCTAAGATTCGGCGAGATATTAGAATAAGAAAGTTAGAGAAAGATGTGAAGCTGTGTTGGGAAGATAATTATAATGTTCAAATAGTGCAGACATTAAAAATAGGAGATACATTCCAAGTAAGAATAGGAAATGGTGCACTGGGTAGTGGCAATAATAACCTATCACTGTAAATTGGCCCACATGCGGTAGCCGTCTACCGGCAAAGGTGTACTATTGCTGATTTGCTATTAAATCATAAAGCTGTCCAAACAGATGACAGAGCGAGAGAAACAATCACAACATCTTCAATTTTGTACAAATGGCCTCGTGTGGATGCCTTTTTCAGATATGCATTGTCTCATCAACGATCCAACTGTAGTTTATAGATACATGTATGTGCAAACTTTCGATCTTGAAAATGACGACATTGCCACGATCTTAGATTATCTTTCGGAGCTTGGGTAATCTATGCCAGTTATGTTCATGCAAAATCTAGGACTTCATATTCTATATATATATATATATATATACACACACACGCATCTTGCACTTTAAACTTTTATACAAATATACAAAACAGGTACATCATAAATATTAGAACATAACATTTAAAATAGTATATATTACAGAGAAGCAATCGATAGCTTACAAGCACGATACATGGTTACAGACGCATACTTGATAGAATGCAAATTAACAAATGCTTAGTATTGTTATAGAAGCTTACCTAAATGCTTTCAGATACAGAGTATATTGACCCGGTCGAAATCTAACAAGTTCACATAGGCATGTGGGTTATGCTTATTACACTTGTAGGTAGAAATCAAAACACCAACACTGACATTTATATAGTGTTAAAAACACTGCTAAAGCGCCATTGCACATGCTGGAGATGGTACATATGGTACATAAGCAGAATCTACAGAGGTTTGGGTCCGTTTTCACGAACATTTAAAACAAACACATGTATAATTTATTATTGAAAAAAATGAAAAAAAACCCAAGTGGCTCTATTTAAAATAATTCGATTCTAGTAACTATTCTCAACCACAGATATAATGCATGAGCGAAATTTGGCTAGGAAGAGTGTATTGTAATGTGATCCGAGAGCTTTAATTGATTACAGCTTTAAAAAACTTGAACATAATCTTTAATTTGTAGAAAACACTAAAGAAGTGATATTATTACAACACAATCAATCCTGAACTTTTCTTCAAAATAATGTTTTATCAATAATCGGTTAGATAATACTAATGTATAACTGCTAGATCTCGGTTGTGTGCATGTCGATTGTACGTGACGCAATGCAGGTGTCATAAATGAATGCATGACACAAAGTATAGGCCTAACCGTAGATATATTAAAATGCAAGTGACGAGTTTCATGGTTCATCGAAAATGTAATTGTGAATGACGAAATCCACCCCAAATAACGTATTTTACATTTTCAGAATGTACCGAGGACATGAAGCTAGACCCAGGACTCACGCTCGTGTTTCTGTACTTGGGAAATATATTTAGTATTGGTAAGCTTGCGACTTGAAGAATTATGTTCGTACCATTAGCAGAGTCATGTGACAATGTAAATGACTCTCGAACCAAATGAAAAATCTAGCATATAAATTAATAAACGGCCTTTCTCTTTGTGCCAGATGCTAACCATTACTACTAGTACTATATATATACCTGGCAACAGGGCGAACGCTTGTAAACTGTTACATTTGCAGGACCTTCAAACTAGATGCAGATTTGTTACCGTTGTAAATTGGCTTTAGCATGACATACGAGTGACACACGAGTGACACGCGAGTGTATGTTTAAACATTGTATAAAAAGAAATAATTGAACATATACAATTTGAAGTTTAACGTTTCTGTAAGAATCTTCGTAATTATATTAATATATTGTGATACATTTTTTTTTATGAAGCACGCATGATATATATTTACAGTGACAACACAGGCGAATACTAGAGTAGAAACAACAACATCCAAACGAGTCTCCACAACAGAGGGAATAACAGATCTAGACCGTTTGCTAGGTTAGTTCCTACAATATATGGATATGTTATCATGGAGGTATTAGCTCTTATCTAGATAGTCATTAACGTTATTACCATATAGTGTCATTGATATCGGTAAAAATAATAATATAACATAATATAACATAAACATAATAATAACAACAAAAAATAATAATTGCTGGTGAAATTATAAATTGAAAAAAACCCCACGGGCTCTATTAAAAAAGAATACTATTATTATGTAAATTATGTATGCTCAGTGTCATAGTATTATAGTAGACTAATTGAGCCGTTTTTCATATTTCGTTTAGTATGTGTACCGTATCATAACATTTCAATATTATACATGTACTGCTAACAGCACAACATTTATCAAATTTCAAATATATATTGCCTATTGAGTTAAAATTGCCCTCGGTACTTTGATGTTTGAATCTTAATTTTGAACAACCTACCCTGACGTGCTTCCTATTTCGTTTGGTATGTGAACCATATAGCATATATCATCACATTTCAGCGTTGTATATGTAGGTAGTGCTAATAACATCATGCTTAAAGAGTATGCTACCCATTAGAGCTAGGATTGATTTTATGATACTCTGCTTCACTTTTAAAAACATTAAACATATTCTCCTGCATATCTCTCCGAACTCATCGAAAACTATGAACCAAGCCGCACTTTTAGATCTAAAGATAAACACTTCCTGTTATGCCTGCCAAGCTCAAATCTATTCGGATGGAGATATTTCTTCGCCCCAACATTGTGGAACTCACCCCCCCCCCCCCCCCCCAATGGCATACTGTCAAACAGCAATGACATGTTCAAATCCAGACTTAAAACTTACTTAGTTTCAGACAATATTATTAACTTTAACTTATATAATGTATTTCCCGGTTCAGAATAAAATCGATGCTTATCTTAAATACCGGTATATACTTTCACACCAAAAGCTATATTCGCAACAACAATATGAACAAATTTCGATAGACTCTGACTTGTTTTCGCTACTGAGTGACGCGGCGGTAATCGCTCGCCTCTGGGCCCATAACTCGTAAGTCCTAAGAAGGTCGGAACTAGGCCTACTAAGAATTTGCCTAACTGGGTTTCTGCTTATGTTAATTTTTGAAGAAATTTGTTCTCACTAAGAAGTTCTTAGTTTCGTGAATACCGGCCCTGGGGGCCTATTCTCTAAACGTTCCTACGAACGTCTTAGCCTGAGAACAGTTCGTAGTCATACCATAAGAATCGTTAAGATTGTCCTACGATCGTAAGAACGTTTCGGGAATATGCCTCCAGGTGCCCGTTGCACGACGCTCTTGTAGGGCTACAATATTTGTAACTGGGCTCCCGCCACAATAGAAAGCGTTGACGTTACAATAGTTGTAGCCTACATAACAAGAGAGTCGTGCAACGGGCACCTGGTCTGTAAGGCCCCCTACAATGAACTACATGTATACTGTTACATGTCTAATTTACCGTAATACTTATTCTTGGATGCTAATGGTTAAGCTCTTCATCGTGTGAACTATCGTGTATTCACATTAATTTTGTGCATCGACATTCAAACATAACAGACTTCTCATTACTTTTTGTGTGTACTTTCAGAGAGAATTAGAATTGGCTTTACAACACTAGTTTCAATCATTGGTGTTATATTTCTTCTGGGACTTCTCGCAATCATGGTGTATAACCTGCCATACTTGTAAGTTTGCTGCTATGTCACACTGTAACTATTTCCCAATACCCAGTATCATATGTAAACACCCGTTGATATAACCCAATACTGGCTCCCACTGGAAATAACATCAGGGGGACAACAATGTTATTCACCCGGATATAACATTTTTCAACTTCACTGATTGGTCAAGAATTACTCATTTGCATAATTATCCTCCAGTAGCCAAAGACGTTACCATTATGATGTCATCGCCACCGACTGTCGCCACCTTTATAACAATGATAGTGGTGTTTTTCTTTTTAAATGACGTAAGCCTGATATTTGGGTGATACATATAATCTGAACCTCGTGTCTTAAGCCTCGGCTTTGGGTTACTTTTATCAACTCGTAGGATAATCAAAAGACACTCGGTAGATATTCTCTTATAATATGCAATACTTAAAATTCCTATAGGAGATATCAATTTGATATCTCCAAGTCAATTCAGGCATGTGATCTGACTACCATTGTGACGTCACCGCGGCTTACATCAAACCAAAAGGGTTGTCGGCCCCACGGGAATCATATTCGTGTATTTCACACCTGGTTTCGGCCCCACGGGAATCAACATCAAGGCAATCACAATACAAATGCACATCAGCTTATTCTTTGACTTCCCAATATATCTAGATCTACAAAATAAAAAGAACAATGAAATAATGTGATATGTTATTTCACAAGAATGATAATGGGTGATTTACCTACTTCTACTCAAAAATGCCTCCAAAAATGCCTTTTACTGAAAACCCGATTAATCTATTATGATTATGGTACCAAAAAACTGTTACTAATATATCAGGTATATGATCAATATGAATTTATAGGTCAGGGTCATCCTGAAACTCTATAAGGACCATTCCAGTGTATTTGTAATGCCAGACTTAG
>JAVCKZ010092193.1:0-11652 GCA_034780755.1 Lepetodrilus elevatus
ACCCTCTCCCTGCTGAAGGCAACCGGAAATGCCCTGAAGTGCTGTCTCTTTGCCTAATCCAGCAGGGAGAGGGTTAATTGGGCGTATTATATTATTGCTGGAAAACGTTTCAAATTTTCCATAATGCTTTTCGTGTATTTTTTTTTCAAAGTAAATCATTGAGTATTTCGTATTCGTCAAACAATACAGAGATCTATCATACATATACCTGACAAATGCTAAAATATTCAAGTATCATGTCATCTCAAATATGTCAAACAATGAGCAAACTGTAGTGAACACAACAAATAGTATCTCATACTGTAACTATAATATATCGTCTCTCTAAAGCACCTTCAAGAAGTATTCCCCTGTTGGGGGAAAGTTCACAACCGTTTAATAGTTTTCGCCAAGCCTCTAGCTAGGGGAAAGGTAGCACAACAGAATCCCTGCATCATGTTCCTGCCGCGCATGAACTGGTATTCTTCCAAATCAGGGGAGATAAGCGGGTCAGAGTAAGCGCCTCCACTGGCACTGGAATTGGATCCAGAAGCCGATCCAGATCCGGATCCATCGCTGAGACGAAGTTTTGTTAGATCCACTGTTCCGTGGAAAGCAGCATTAACAGACAGCAGGAAAGTAGCATTTAGTTGGGAGTTGCTTCCCTTTGTACTAAGAGATATCCCTTCCTCAAATGAATGAATGCATTGTTTAACATCAGTTGCCATAATTTTTCAACTATTCATGGCAGAACCTTTCTCAAATTCTTACAATTGTAATCAGATAGATTACACTATTGGACATTGGCATTTATTTTGGGTACTATTTTTTTTGAGTTTGAAAGCAATTGTAAACTTAAACTGATATTATTTCCTTTTATACTGAGTGAGTGATTATGGAGTTTAACATTGCTGCAGAAATATTTCACCAATTTGCAACGATTAAACATATAATTAGTTTAACATAGCTTTTTAATATTTCTTTCCTATCTACTTGTGTGAACTCTAATGTAAGAATTCTCTTAGAAATAGTTAGGAATAGCAAGGTCAAATGAAATGTTTGAGAAATTTTCCTGATTGTTTTGTCTAAATCTACACTGAATTGCTTTTACAATATATTTAAAAAATATATCACTTCACAACACTGCACTCGTCATACAACATGACCAGCAAAAGGATTTAAAAAAAATCATATTGAACTAGAAATGTTGTAACAAAATGAATGCTTCTCATGAAAACAAATTCTATGTTATTGTAAAAACATTGGCATACAGTATTCCCCTCCGTCCCAAAAATGTTTCGAATATCTTTGAATAATTTCTTATAAAAACCCATTATTGTAAAAACATTGGCATACAATATTCCCCTCCTTCCCAAGAATATTCCAACTATCTTTGAATAATTTCTTGGTCAAGAGGCTAAGAAAGATGCTTATGCCATTCATATTCGAAAGCCAAAAAAGAAACAGCTTATGCAATAGAAAAAGAAGAAAGAGCTGTCAATGAGTGCCACGTGTAGTTCAGACTAGCGACGCGTCAGGTGATGATGAGATTGCTTCTGGCTGCATCCAGCGTTGATGATGGTTCAATGAGGTGAGGCGGGTACAAGCAGCGTTGAGGAAGGTTCAAGGAGGTGAGGCGGGTACAAGCAGCATTGATGAAGGTCCAATGAGGTGAGGCGGGTACAAGCAGCGTTGACGAAGGTTCAATGAGGTGAGGCGGGTACAAGCAGCGTTGAGGAAGGTTCAATGAGGTGAGGCGGGTACAAGCAGAGTTGATGAAGGTTCAATGAGGTGAGGCGGGTACAAGCAGTGTTGATGAAGGTTCAATGAGGTGAGGCGAGTACAAGCAGCGTTGATGAAGGTTCAATGAGGTGAGGCGGGTACAAGCAGCGTTGACGAAGGTTCAATGAGGTGAGGCGGGTACAAGCAGCGTTGATGAAGGTTCAATGAGGTGAGGCGGGTACAAGCAGCGTTGATGAAGGTTCAAGGAGGTGAGGCGGGTACAAGCTAAGCACACATCAAGCTTCATGTACTGGACTCCCTTGCTCAGAACAGTTTAACTACAATTGGTTGCAAGTAAAGTTTTAGAGAACCGCTACAAATGTAAGTCTGGCTGCACGAACAACTTTTATCACTACAAATTTAGCTAACCATAGTCTCAAGTATAGTATCGATAAAAGTGTTTCATGCAATGGACTTGCACTTGTAGATGGTCCAACTAATTTGACTTAGGTACAATCAATTGTGGAGCTCTACACCTGTTCTGAGCAGCAGGGCCCTGGATATTGTTTCAAGAAACTCTCATATCTACTACAATCTCTTATACATAGCGATCAGGGTATTGTTTCTCCAAACTCTCATACCCACTACGAGACCACTGCACTCTCGTAAGTGCACAATCCCCATACATGTACAGGGTGTCTCAAAAGACATGGAACCATGTCACTGCTAATAATTCTGCCAATATTAATGTTCTTGCTCTATTGTTTTCAGATCTGAAGAGAGGAGACCATAACAGCTGATCATTATCAATCTAAATGCCTTGGACAAAGGAGGAACAAATATTTTGCATCACTACTTATATGGAGACGAACTCATTCAAGCAAAATCTATCGTTGGGCACACAAATTTCAAGCCATTGGATCAGTAAACAATCTCAATAAGAAAGATACGCCCAGTTCTGTCAGGAACGATAAATTGGATTTTTCTTGGGATATTGTTGAAGTTGAACTTTTTGGGAAATTTTGAGACACCCTGTATTAGAGTTCACTATGAGAGTCCTATTTGTCTCATAGTAGATATGAGAACTTCGAGAAAGGATACCCAGGCACTCGTGAGAGCACTATGGTATCATAGTGGATATAAGAGCTTGGAGAAATGATACCCATGCTCTTACGAGAGCACTATGGTATCATAGCGGATATAAGAGCTTGGAGAAATGATACCCAGGCACTTACGAGAGCACTATGGTATCATAGTGGATATAAGAGCTTGGAGAAAGGATACCCATGCTCTTACGAGAGCACTATGGTATCATAGTGGATATGAGCTTGGAGAAAGGATACCCAGGCACTCGTGAGAGCACTATGGTATCATAGTGGATATAAGAGCTTGGAGAAAGGCTACTCTGGTGAGTGGACTGAGTACAGTGAGGCAGGGAGGAGGGGAGGAGGTGAGAGGACAGTGGGGAGGGGGGGGGGGGGACATACACAGGGAGGATCTAACACAGGCACAATACCAACAGAACCAGCGTTGTTAACTACGGTAGTGCTGAGATAGCTTCAATACTTGATCAATAACCATACTGACCAACAACCTTATTCACTTACGAACATGGAAGCATTAATATTTTTTGTTGTTGTGAGTGAGTGAGTGAGTGATTATGGAGTTTAACGTTGCTGCGGGAACTCACTTTTTTTATTTAATTTTTAATTTTTGTTGTTGTGGGTTTTCAAAACTGTCCGAAACAGTTCGTAATTTCCAAACCATTTTTAATTGTATGTTGCTCATTTCAACTTTGAATTCTTGAAAAGTCCAGTTTTCTTAGTAAAACAATATTAGGATGGAATAACATTACTGTTAAAATGTCTCTGAGTCTCAAATACAGCTGTCAATCTGGCATTCACACTGAAAAGTATACACTGGTAATTTTGAGAACATATGTAATGGGTGTATTGTTGTATGTGTATGAATAGGATGTATAAATGGGGTGTATGAATGTGATGTATGAATGGGGTGTACTATCAGTGTTGGGTCAGAGTAAGGTGCCAACAACAAGGTACAAAGAATGGACACACAATTGATGAAACTTACAACATTTATTTCAAAATACATTTTCACAGTTATTATGCACCAAAGGTCAAAAGTCTGAACACCCACTTTCCCAATCTCACAACACGTGTTTGATCCCACTTGGAACAAAATAGTCCCTTTCACATTAAAATAATTCATGCAATTTAACAAATATCTTTTTAACTGTGTGCTTTGTTTCTACCACAGCTGTTGGCAAACTTCAATCTGAACTTGTCAGTGATACGATAACATACCTCAATTTGATTTTAACCCTTTTTAACCAGGGTTCACCTGTACGAAATGGCATAACTCGTAGGTAACTTTAACTTTAGCTGTAGTGTAGTCTAAGAGTTTAATTACGTTATTTTTTAGGATAGCCCAATGAGAAGACTGACTGAATGAATGAATGTTTTATGTCGCAGCAGGAATATCTCACCTCTAGGTGAGAGAAGACCAAAATGTCAGTGGATTCAATACGTCATGTCATACACTGGACAATAATAGTACCATATATTTTTAATTATTAATATTGTGTTAGATAGTATCTTTCCTTGTACCTATGGTTGATGGTTGATGTATGGTGATACATCTTAGGTATTTCAACCTTAATGTTGTGGAGAATTGGAAGTGTTCTAAGAAACTGTGATTTTCATTAATTTTGGAAAGGAAAAAAAGGTGTGTGCTGAAAATGTTATTTGAGGAATCATTGAATTATCAGAAAGAAATGTATATTGCCTACAACAACAGGTATATTTTGTATATCTCCTCTAGGAGTGAGTGAGTGGTGTGTGGAGGGAGGTTGGGGAAAGTGGGGGGTGAAGACCAAATACAGGTGAAAGCACATCTCCATATACATACAACAATGTAGGCATGAAATACACCTTAATTAACCCCCTCTGTCCTAAGGGGTGCTGCCTAGACCAGCAGGGAGAGCATACAAGTCTGTGCTGCAGATACATAGACAACCAGTGAATAACACTATCAGCTGCTACCATCACCGTATTCATAGTTAACCCTCTCCCTACTGGATTAGTAAATGAAATCACTGCTGCCTTTAGCAGGGAGAAGGTTAACATAAATTCCTGCTTCCTTTAAAAGTTAAAAGTAGTTTTCAAAACAGTGGGCAGGTATTTTTTAAATAAAAAAGTTAAAATAAATTCCTGCTTCCTTTAAAAGTTAAAAGTAGTTTTCAAAACAGTGGGCAGGTATTTTTTAAATAAAAATTCAATAGAAAAGTGAATTAATCTGTAAATGTTCTCTTGCTATTGAATTTGAAGTTATTATAATTATGTATGGTATCAAGTATTTTAATTTAATGTCATGCATTTTACAAAAGGTGAAAGCAAATGAAAGTTTGATGCTCAGCTGGATCTATGTATATTGCAGCTACAGGAAGTACAGCGATTACTTAAACATCAGCAGGTGGCTTTAAAAATATATGTCACTACAGCCATTGATAGCAGTACACAAAGAAATGGCTGACAACATTTCTGACAATACAGCGTGTAAGGCAGCTATTTTCTTATTTTAGGTTAAAAATCTGAATTATAACAACAGGTGAGCCATTGTCAAATAATACATAAATCTTTACAAATACATTTGTTTGTAATGAGAATCCATTTGACTAGTGCAAGACTTCAGGATATCTACTGGAGTAGAGTATTATGTAAGTAAACGCCCCGTACATTAGAGGATGTCTGTCAATCAGCACAAAGTACCACGCATGCAACACTGCAGTTTTAAACGCATATGATGCCATCCACAAACGCTTCACATCATACGTTCATATCAAATATCTACAGCCACACGACGACTTGCTTGCAGTTGTACATGACTATTTATGGAATATTGGAATGATACCTATGTAATGTAAGTATGGGATCATTGACAAAGGTTTTGACCAAGTGTTCTACATGAACTTGAAAACAAACAGAGCAATTTCAAAGTGACATTTGAAAAAATATTCAATGTGATTGTCATGTGAATTTGTACAAATTGCGGTAAAATGGAAGCATTTTTCGTGTAAGTTTCGATTGCTTTTTATGGCCACAAGGAGAATATATAGAAATGTTCATAGATATTTTATGTTTGTGCGTAGAAATTGTGAATAGTGACTTTTTCGTTGTCATTAACTGGAATTGATATTCCTCGTTAATGGCACTTTGATCACATAAAACACTTACGTGACGTATACAGGGATATAAAAGTCATGCTCAATAGCCAAAAGAGCCTCTTGAACAGGAAACACGTTGCTGGAGTATTTATCAGTAGCGTGGTGAACGTATAAAACAGTAAGGCAAGGGTGCTGAGGACTTAACACACGACTAGAGTGTCAATATGGAGTTTAACGTCGCTGCGGGAATCTTTCACCCATTTGCAACGAACACAGGACTAGACAAATCCACAATAATAAGCAGATACGCTTCTATTGAACTCCCCCAAATAATATCAATGCAACGTAACACAGTGCCATTTACTTTGCAAAATTAAATAGATAAAAATAATCTTAACATATTGCACTTATTCACTACAAAGAAATAATCTACTCTATCCTTATGTACGACAACAGAAAATTTGTCAAAATTTAGCATACAAATTTCTGAGCGATAAAAATAGAGCGAAATATATTTTGTTTATTCCAATGCATGTTAGATGTTAGAGTCAAACATCTTGCAGCATGCATCAGCACAATTCAGCAGATAATAAGTACACCTTCTACCTACATAAAGTGCTGACATGAACATTCACTAAATACAAAGTTAAACCTGGTACGGTCATACCTTTGTTTTGTTTGCGAGCCTCTGAGAGTAATTGTCTACCTGAGATTCAAATAATAAAATCACATCACTTGTCTGAAGATTTTCTGGATATAATATGTTAGCGATGAGTGAGTGATTATGGAGTTTAATGTCGCTGTGAGAATCTTTCACCCATTTGCGACAATACGTTAACAAAGGTGACTTTATATAATATTAAAATTAACTCTTTATCATACATATGTATAATATGTAAAAGTTAGGAAACAATATACGAAAGTAATATCATACAGAATATTTGGTTGTTGGTCTAAGGGGAGGTAATATGGATTCAAGGGAGGTAATATTAGCACCATAAGTAAACCAGCACGTAACACAATCAACATTTAATCATCTCTCGTCTTGCAACAAATTACAGTAAGCAGAAAAGTGGTTAAACATATGTACAACTTATCATTGTAAAAGAAAATCCCAGGTAAGTCAGTCAACTTTTGACATTTTCAAGTGAACATGCAAAAGGTGTACACAACCTGTGATTTACATTCATAGGAAAGCTAAATATACAATGTATGTAAATATTTAACATTGTTGTGAATATCTAGAAAAAGAATAATGTAATTTGAAATTGACAGGTCATGTTCATTCCAAATCATTACAAAAGATGTTAAATTTGAAATTAACATGGACATGTTTATTTCAAATATTTTACAGTGCATGTTGAATTAAATACGTCTACATGGTATGTCAAAAAGTCGGAACGTGAAATTGACATGGACAAATTTTATACTGATACCATGTCCATTTCAAAGACCAAGGCCGTATTTCTCGAAACTTTGTAAGTCCTAAGAAGTTTGTAAGTACTAAGAAGTTCGTAAGTACTAAGAAGTTCGTAAGTACTAAGAATTTGTCTAACTGGTTGTCTGCTTATGCCAATGTTAAACAGATATTTTCTGACTAAGAAGTTCTGAAGTTACGAAGTTTTGAGAAAACGGGCGCAACTGACAACATTATGTCCGCAACACCTTCATTCGGACGCGACCAGTGTAAAAGTACTCACAGGAGTTGAACGTGTGTCGGGTCTTGGCGCTGTTACAGTACGCCTCGATCACCTGCAGAATGAAAGCGTCCTCGTTGTAGACTTTCTGGTCGTCTGGAACAACAAAACAAACATAAGAACATATTTTAAAATAAAATTAAAATTAAACAAAAAAAATATACATGGAAATAATGTTTCAGATTTCCAACTAAATATTTCAAAATACATGTATAATACGATTACAATCGGAGAACAATTCCAGAAATATACATATCAATTTTAGTAAACCATTCATGTTAAATTAGTTAACTGTTGATACTTTAATTGCGGAGGCTAAACTACTGTTATTACATGCATTTGAATGATTTGGCTCAACTGCTTGGTGGGCCCAATATATAGGTATGGCTTTTTTTTTAAAAACAATATTTATTTGAAAACTTCCGGGATTCATGACACCCACATGTCTGGAAGGTCATAATGTAATGTTAATTGTGTCTAGCAATTCCTTAGTGTTAGTAATATTAATGTCCATAACAGATGGACTACTCATAAGATTTTAGTCACTCACTGCAGTTGCTAGACCAATACGACTAAATATAATAAACGAATAATACGACTAAATATATTAAACGAATAACCACACTCAAAGAATGTACATTAACTCTCTCCCTGCTGGATTAGGCACAGGGACTGCTCTTTAGGGCATCTCCAGTTGTCTTCAGCATAGAGAGAGTTAATACAGGCCAGTGTTCGAATTAATAGTGAGTCCGGGGGTCATTTGAAAATCTGCAATGTTAAAGGTATCTGTATGACCCCCTGAAAATTACAGATTTTAACACCTTTAACATTGGGCCTATGGAGAATGACCCCCTAATTTGTTTTCATTATTTTGAACACTGCAGGCACACACAAGTATTAATACATTGTGGAGAACGAAAAATGACATCATATTAAATATGTTCCATCAAAGTCAAAATAGAACATGCAAACTAGGGTTGACAGCAGTACATATACTATAAACATTTACACGTACAAGTACAACTTTGAAATTGGGCAAAATGAACAAAAGTATTCCATTAAAATCTAAAATGAATTCCTATTCATTGAAAGACATTAGGGTAGTGCTAGGGTAGGTGCTCAATTGGGTAAAGAAAAAAGTGTTTATTACATAATAAATTAAATACATATAAGGAACATTTAATTTAATAACAACATCGGTCGCAATATACCATGCAATAATAAAGTGCTAGAAAGTGTAGATTTTATGATGCTTTAACAAGTTTGTGCATATGAGAGAGCGTGTTGTAGTTTTTAATTTCTTGGGGTTTGTTTGACAAAATGTTTTCCAAAATGTTTTATGGACAAGTGAATTATTATTTTAATGCCACACTTTGTCACCAAACATCTTAATCTTATAGGCACGACAAGGAGCTCTTCATGAGAATACAGGAAAGTCATTAAATCAAGTTATTGGTGAAAAGGATCAAGGAAGGTAAAAACACGACACTGATAACATTTTGCGCTGCATGGACGGAGATACTCAGTCAATAGAGTAAAACCATAGGTGCAAACTGTGGGCCACAAAACCAAATCTATGGACAAGTTTTATCCAAAAAACAACACCAGGTGCAATATATGGGTTCAAAAATATTCAGTAATTTACACAAATATTACATTTGTGTAAAAATTACCGATTGATGAAAATAAAAAAGCTACAAATGAAAAAATATGTATGAAATTATTTAACCAGAAAAGTAATTTACAATGGAATACATGTAGGGAAACGAGAAAAAGGGAACTTTTGACATGGAAACCGACAAGAAAATCTCCACTAACATCTATGCCAATCATAGTCGTAGTCGTCACTCGAACCTGTCCGCACTAAGCATCAAAGAGAAAATAACATGTCAGCATTCAAGAGCATTATTAAGACAAGACACTTTAACACGGTGTTAATAACAGCTGCATTACAAGCCATTAATGTATTAGTTTCCATCATCCCATGCGTATAGTTAATGTCAATATTCACAGCACATCCGAGGGCCTGTTCTCAAAACATTTTCACAAACTTCTTAGCCTAAGAAGAGTTAGTAGCCATATCATAAGAATCACCAAGAACTGTTCTTAGGCTAAGAAGGGTGTAATACAGTTTCCAGAACAGGCCCCCTGGTGACCAATTACACTGCAATGTTAATACCAATGCACCAACATGAACCAGTCTTTACAGCTAGAGATTAACTGAATTTCTGGCATTCCAGAGTGAGAGAGCAAGACAGGTATATTTTTAGTATTCCTGAGCGAGTTAATTGTTGCCGTAACCCTCACCCTGATGGATTAGGCACATGCATGCACTGTTCATTAGTGCACTAATTGATTACAGCAAAGGGTTAATGTCACTGCAGGAATCTTTCACCCATCTGCGACGATTATATTCCAGAGAAAATACGGCTTCAGTCTACGGAATTGTTAAATATGATCCCATTATAAATTTTAATTGTAAATATTCACCACCGTCCGTATAATTGCACGTACCGGGTTTCCTCTTGGCGGTGGACTTTCGGTTGCTCTTGGGACTCTTGAGGAGTTCGTCGCGACACATGAGGGCGGGTCTGAGTGGGGGGCAGGGTCGCAGACAGGACATGCTCCAGGTCTTGTGCACCTGCTTGTGGGGCGGCGGGGAGTGGGTGTGGCTGATGATGGGGGCGGGGACGGGGACGGGCACCTGGATCGCGGGGGCGGGGATTGGGATGGGGACGTGGGTCTGGGACACCTGTGCCGTCTTGGCCTGGGTCTTCACCGTCGTGATACTCGGCTGAGAAGTGGAGATCTGGAACATAATAATAATAATAATAATAATAATAATGTATAATGCACCTATTCCATGTTGTATACATGCTCATGGCCCCACATAGAAAATGGTGAAGAATTCAGGGAAAGTTAGGAATAGTGAAAAAGGAAAAGTTAGAAAATGTCAGAAACTTTGAAGGATGAAAATAAAGATATATAATTATGTTCAGTGGATACACAGATTACGGTACCTCATTTCTAAGCGACACTCAAATAGTTTTATTGTACAACATAAAACAAATTTTCCATAGGATAAGGATTTTATTACTATTACAGTGCTCCCTCGATATAACGCCCTTCGATGCACCGCGGATTCGGATACAACGCAAGGTCCAACGTGGACCCCATTTAAAAAAATTTAAAATAAAAAATGTATATTAGTTGATATAACGCGGGTATTATAACGCCGGTGGCATGTCATGGACCCCAACTTCAGCGTTATATCGAGGGAGCACTGTATAATATTATATTGTTTGCACAGGATAAACAGTGATGGGCCAGGAAACTGTCAGATGCACATTAATTTTGATAGGTTAAGTCTATACTAGGCAAATGAATGTTTTATTTATTTTTTCACTCGGGCAACAAATCGGCCAATACCCACATTATATCAACGAATATAAGTGGAGACTCTTTTTTTTAAATAAATTCTTTTTTTTAAATGGGGTTATATCGAGGGAGCACTGTAATAATAATTTAAAATAATAATAATAATAAGCACAAGTGCTTCCATGCACGCGGAATAGAATACAACTGTCCGTCTCACCTTGGATGCCATAAGTCTGGCAATGAGGTCGTCGTCGCTGCCAGAAATGTCGTCGCACTTGGCCAGCTTGGTCTTCATCTTGTTCATCCAGTCGGTCTCGGCGTCGATGGTGTCCTGCAGCTGTTTCTGCTCCTCGGAGTAGCTGGCCATGGTGGCCTCCAGCTGCGATGCCACGCCCGCCACCTGCTCAAACTTGGCGGCGATGTCCTCCGTCTCGCCGCTGACCCCTGGCAGATCCTTGCCGCCGTTCAGCTCCTGCAGGTCTGTGATCTTCTGCTGCACCTCCTTGAGCACCTCCTGGAAGTACGGCGCCTCCTCCTGCACACAACAACAGGGTTTCACTTAGGTTTCAATTTTTACGAGTCCCGGGGACGCATGGTGATATACTTTTCGCGTCCTAAGTTAGAAAAAGGGAGTCCCATGCATTTCACGTACACTCGGAAGAATTAGAGTTACTCCCCTTTGCACGTAAGTAA
>JAVCKZ010092204.1:0-11651 GCA_034780755.1 Lepetodrilus elevatus
TGAGCAACGGCAGAAAATCCCATTGTCTTGCCACCCGCAATGCTGTGTGACGTATTGATTGACGTCACATGCAAGGTCTCAATTTGTATTTCATTATAAATATATATAACTCGTTATTATCAAATCTTGAATGGAGACTATATATATATACATTGATCAGTTGATTATTTGTTTACAGAAGTGATAGAATGCTACAGCCTATTATGATGACTGCGCTAACTTTCACCAAACTTGTGCGACCTGGAAGGGCATACAGTTCAATACGTAGTCTCTACACGTCTCGGTTGACAACCTGGGCTCGGGGTCCGACGAGGGACCCTGCAGTGTCGGGGATGTGCCGACAAATGAGGGCGTTCCCGATGTCATGCCAATGTCGCGCACAAAAACATTTTGACCACCAGTCTTTCTCAAGTGAAGCCAGCGTCCGTATCATCGATAACTACAGAGTGAAATTCAAAGAGGAGGAAAACGAATACTTTTATTCCTTCCTAAAACAGTCTAAGACTTACAGTAAGTACTTGATGAGTAGTGTGGTGGCAGACGTCGGTTCTGTGAGTTCACAGTGCTGTTCAGAGTTGTTAGAATCTGTGCGAAACGGAACCTTCGATGGAAGTATTGACATGGTGTTGTCCTGTTTACAGTATTTATCACAACTACCTCTTGCTAGGCAAGAAGAGCTGTTTCTTAATAAATCCTTCACTCTGTTAATTTTACTACTAACGCAACATATATCTACAATGAATGATGGTATGTTCTGGAAAAGTGCAAGGATTGTAACGACTTTCAATTTCCGGAACTGCATCACAACCAGCACAAGAGAACTTAGATTAAAAGTAGCACAAACATTTGATCTTGAATTTCAGAAGAGATGTAGATCATGGCAAAAGGAACAATATTTTCAAGCTGCAGATTTCTACTACCACTTCCGATGCAGTGCTTTCAGATGGGTACAGTTCTTGCCTAAGTTTTTATCTTACATCCAAGGCAATCTGAGTGTTCTGTCCAGTACAGATATCGTTGCCACCCTGTTTCACCTGAATCTGTACAGACATGCCCCGCCGGTTCTCCTAAACGGACTTGTGACGAGCGTCCACAAACACGTTGATATCTTCACAGCAGATGAGATCGGCATCATCTGTTCTGGGTTCCACAAGTCCGAGCAAGCCGTTCCTAACCTCCGCCTCCTCGAAGACTTCATCCCGCCAATAAACAAGATGGTGAGTTCAATGGCCGACACAAGTCTTTCAGCCACCATGAAGTTCATCCAGAGGTCGACTCACAAGAGAATGGTCAATGCCGTCCCCAAGGTCATCCAACCCATACTTGACCTCCAACCTGACCTTGCACTGCGCCTCCCCGATGTCGGACTCTCCACATCTCTCCACGTCCTGTCAATGTACGACCACCTCCACAACACCTCGGAGGAGCTTCTCTCGGAACTTGGCCGGAAGGTGATGGCGGAGAATCTTCAACATTGCAGGATCAAGGATCTCGCAAACGTGTCGCGGATCCTGGGTAATGTGGCATTCCCGATCCCGGGGATCGAGGAGGTATTTGAGAAGGTGGGGCTGGAGCTGGAAGCCAAGTCGCGACACGCAGAGAGGAAGGAGTTCCTAGACTCTGTGCTCAGGTGCCTGCTGGGAATGTCCATGCGCGGTATCTATCCACATCTACTCATTGAGCAGGTCCTCAGTAACGAGGCTAAGAGCTTCTTCACTGGTGAGTACAGGGGTTCGTTCAAGATCCAATACATATCGATATGTAGTAATACGTAAACTGTTCAGCCAGCACGTGTAGTAATATGTTAATACTTTTCACTACTACATGTAGAGAAAAGTATTGTAGTGTAGTGTATTGCATTTATTCTATCTTGAATGCACCTCAGGTAACTCTGTGTTGTATTAATCAGGAATTGCCACAACTCCATCATTAATGACCTTACTTTTGCATGCATACTTTGTCGTCAGGATATGAACATGTGAATCATAGTATTACTTTAAATCTTAAAGTTGAGAATTGACTACAATATTTTGTTTATGCAAGTGAATTAGATAAATTTATCTTCACTGTTTGTACTAATCAATATGATCCTGATCCTGATTTTTCATTTCTCATTTTCTTCCAGCTTGCAAACAAAATTTCTGGCGAGATTTGTACCACTTGTCTGAAAGTGTCCGGATAGAAGACCCCAGCTACCAGGGCCCCCGCCTGTCCACGCCCGGTCTCTTACCCCGCACTAGGGTCAGTCGCTGTCCATACACCGTCACAGCCTAGACTGTGGATTACCTGATGTCATCATCTCGTATTCTCTTTCTTGCTTATTTCTGTTGTGTTTTAGAACATTCAGCTATGGTTTAAATAATTTTATAAGTAATAAATATACTGTATAAATGCACATAAAAAATGTGAACATCAGTTTGTCTTGTTGTTAACAGATGCCCAGCCCTCGACAAGCTCAAGCCGACAATTCCCGGCCACAACGAACACTGCGAGAGTCGATGATGGAGAATATGGTGGCGAGCTACTCCCGGATCTTAGGCGGGTCAGAGTTCGTCAATACGGGCGTACTACTGAAGCACTACCAGACTGCAGGTACGACAGATACTGCTGTATTGTGTGTCTCTCTCTGCTAGGTATCCATGCAGCAATTGCGGTCTTCCGTATATCGGTGACTGGATCCAGTGTATTGTTAATCAGTATTCACTAATAAATAAAGATTGTTAGAGACGTGATGGTTGGACTCCTTGATCAAGGATCTTACAAAACTATAATGTCACGATTGTATTACTGTAGGATTATCATCTTTGTACTAAAACAGAAAGTTTTATGTAATCACGGTGGACCATGTTTGATTCAGACATCGAGATTCGCATTCATTCGAGTGGCCAGGCAACACCTGCATCCAAGTGGTACGAGTCGCCAGGGAAACCAGACAATGAATCAGACGTGACTGCACTTACATCCCAGCTGCTACATCTGGCCACCAGGGAACCAATAAAAAAGTAAGACTGATCGTGGGTTAGAGGAGTCGTGTGCAGTCCATGAAGTCCTTCCACAGAACGCTGTTATTATGGATACGAGTTAAGGCTCATTCAGGCCTAACGTGATTACCGCAGCGTTTCCTGTTGCAGTTTCGCCGCAAAGGATCACGCGTTATGTTAACACAAATGGAACCGTGTTGGAAACCATTCTGCTGTCTAGCACACATTTGGAAAACCATGTTAACTGTTGCACCTACCGCACACTTAAGGTTTGAACGAGACTTTAGGACTTTCGTAGCGATTTGAATGGGGAAACATTTCTTAATGAATATTCTAGTACCGTAGGGTGAAAGATTCCCGCAGCGACGTTAAACTCCATATTCACTCACTCTAGTACAGTAATTACAATAATCTTTGCCAACATCAACACTACTGTGTAATAATGATTGTTATTTATTTTATGTAAATTAACTATGGCCTTGACCTTTGAGTGTATGTTACAGGATCGCGGTGGTGTTGCACGGCATCAACGCGTACTACCGAGTGAGGAAGGCGGATGGGTCGGTGGAAGTGTGTCTAGCGGGACTACACGCCTCCAAGGTCCGCCAGCTGCACAGACGTGGCTACCAGGTGGTGGAGGTAATAACCAGAACATACTTCATCTATAGTTTGGCATGAAATGCATTGACCCCCCTATTTCGTAGATTATCTCGGTAAATACTTCATGGAATGAAAAACAAAAAAACTCTATTTTCCAATTTCATTTGACATAACCAAAATTTAAAAAAATAAAATATTGCACCACACGCACACACACGCACATGAAAATAATCCTTTCATACAGTGTGTAACTTGTATACATGAGGTTCATGAAACAGAATGCTCAGTTCATTTTCCTCGTTTCCCCACGTATTAGTCCAGTCAAATTTCCATTTCACCCAGGATAAATTGCAACAGAAATGATTTTAGTGGGACACACATTATAATTGTATGTAGACCACGAATGTTTACTTTATTCAAAACCATTAAAACCATTTCTGTTGCAATTTGTCCAAGATTCGGCCCTTCTTGGGGCTAATTTGACTGGACAATGTTTAGCATCTTCCCAATTAGGGTCTTCAGTGATTTTTCTTATGCCAATAGTTTCATTGTGTGCTACTGCGATTGCCTGTCACATGCTGTTACGATTTTTGCAGATCCCTCACTTTGAGCTGAATAAAGCGGCCAAGAAAGACGATTACTTGAAGTCAAAGACATTTGGAACATTTCTTGAAGACCGGAGTTGACAGCACAGCAACTCAATGTATTAATAGCAACTCGGTGTATTAAACTTGCAAATTTGTTCTCATTCATGATATTTTCAGTCTGGTTCTACTAGTATTATAGTCTAGTGCAATAGTAGCCACACCGACAAGAAATCAAAATTCCCACTTTCCCCCAACCTGTGACAATCTGAATACTCCCGATTATGAACATTTATGATAAAAGTGGATGACTGGAATGCGTTAACATGGCTCTAGACATATGTCTGAATTACAAGGTCAAGTTAAATTGTTCTGTCAGTGGTTTCAATAGGTGCCGTCAACCGTCAGTCTATTTTGGAGTATTTCCCTAATTTTAACATCTACTTTCAATCTTGCTGATACTACTTTGTAGATGAAAGTATGATTTATGCAGGTCTTTTGCCTCTTACTTTTGCTACTCTGCCAACTACTGATTCTACCGAAACCACAGACTCTGGGCAACCAATTTTTTAACATACCCAATTTGTGTCTTTGCAATTTGCCCCGACTAGCCCTGCAGGCAAGTAACTCAAACTGTTGTCTGGAGCCATGGCTCGGGCTACACTACTTTTCACTACATAGTACCTATGGAAGCCGTTTAGCCAGCATGTATGTAGTACTATTTTTCACTACAGATTTGGGAAACCCAAAGGATGAAGTAAATGGACTGGATTTTCTGTTATTTTTTTTTTAAACCCATCCAGTCGGCTACTACTTTGTAGAAAAGTGGCATTAAGTGTAATGTAGTGAAATGTGGTGCAGCCTGAATGCATCCCTTTCTGTCCACTGACAACATGTTGACATGTAGAACTGAGACGAGGACATTAAAATATTTATTATAACAAGTAATTTGTTGTCTTTTCTTGAATTTTCCACAAATGCCACAAATCATCTGCCGTACTTTGATTATCATGATATTCTCAACATCTGTTTCAGTGCTGGTAATATCAATTGGCAAGTCTTGATGTTTCGATGACCAACAGATTAAAAACAACCCCACAGATTAGTAATGTTGCAGTTTATTAGCAACTATAACAATAACATGGAAAAGGGTGATAACTTTTACAGAACTCAGAATACCAATCAACATCTTTCTATTCTCATATTCCAACAAGAAATTGATCACCTGGCTTGAAAACATACATACTAGGTAGGTAAATTAGCTCAATGGACAAAGGCATGTGCAAGTAAAAGATCCAAAGTAACAGTTTTCTATAAGAACCTTGCAATTTTAATCAAATATACAAATACCGTAATTTCCTGTGTATAGTCTGCATGGTGCCAAATATGTCAATTTAGAAACATATCATCAGATAGCCCGCGGCTTATAACTCAAAATCAAGAGACAAAGCCAGAAGCGAAAAAGTTGTACCGCCAAATTTAAGTTGAAAGTAATGAAATATGTGGAAGAACACAAAAATCGTTACGAATCTAAACATTCCGACGACATCAGATATGAATAAATAAGTCAAATTTGCATGTTGTAGTTTGTTTTTCATTTTAATGTGTAAACCATCAGATAGCCCGCAGCAGTACATAGACCGCACCGCCTTAAATATCAACTTTTTAACGGCTATACACAGGAAATTATGGTACTATCCATCTACAAGATATTTGGGCTAACACCTCTAACACTGCATACCGTCTATAACACTGACCAGCAGTGTGCACATGCCAACATACTTATTAACAATTAATTTAATGGTTGAACACTTTTAGATGTATTATTTATGACTGGTATCATGGATGAGCCAAGGCCTCAGTTCCTTTCAGTGCAGTACAGTGTTCTCGCACAGACAGGTGATGTCAGTGCAGTAAGATGTACTGAGTGAAAGGAACGACTCGCACAAGCAAGATGGCGGCAAAGAGTTGCCTGTGCTGTATGCACCACCTCGCTAGCGAGTACAGCCCACACACTGTCCGAGAACTGTGCAACACGTTCCTTTGACAAAATTGTCTGTTCAGCGTACTCCAGACTGTACTGCACTGAAAGGAACGGGGTCATTTTAATTGGATAGAAATATACACTCTTCACAATGCGATAATACTGTATTGACCTAACATCCAGCCCATTGCCTTACATTACACTTGCGACTTGACGTCGAGCGAATGTTGTAAAGATATAATGTTGATAGTACATAAATTTAGTATAATAATTACTAAATAACGTATCATTGGTCACATTACAATATTGCAGCACCATATTTCTAGTTAAATAATAAGTTACATGTTCACAGAAATACATATAGTTTATGTCTTTCTGGATTTGGTGCTGTATAGCCCGAGTTGTATTATGTTTGATCATTCTGCTCGACTTGGCCCTCGCTGAGTTGAAGAACTAGCTGTCCGAGTCGCTGTCATCCTCGGTGTGGAAGCCTGACAATAGCTGCATCAGTTTCTCGAACCTCGAAGCAACCTACAAATCATACCATCAAATCAATAGATTAGTTGTACACCTTCATTACTCTTGTCCCTGAAACTGGCCATAATACCCACATCATTACTATTTAATAAGTACTGGAAATATGAACAGCAAAGTTATTTCGCAACATGATTGTATTAGCTTTATTTGTAGTGGAGACGAGACACCAAATACTACAGATTGTAATCACTCCAGTCAGTTATGAACGTACCTCATTTGGTGTAACTACTTTGAGTTTTTCTGCAATTTGTGCAAAACTTTCTTCGTCTGCTCCCAACTTCTGACACAACTCCAGGCAAACCTTGTCCATGTCTCTGAATGTCGCAAACAAACATACCATTAAACAAACACACTACTGATTTATCCATGATTAACATTGCGTCATTTTGAATGAAAATCTTCACGAACATGAGTGAGCTACTGTGAACAGAATATCTTTAATTTTGAAAGATGCATTTACAATGCATTTAGTGTTTTCTTTACTTGATGGGATTAATTGCTAGCAATCTGGAATACACACTTACTTTGACCACTCCACCTCAACATCTTCCTCCATTTCTTCTGAAGCCGGATCAGTTTCTATCTTGATGGTGGCCAGGCCCACATTGGTTCGACCATCTTGTTCAATGTCCATAGAAACCTGACCATGTTGTTCACTGTCCATAGCAACCTGACCATGTTGTTCACTGTCCATCGGACCCTGACCATGTTGTTCACCAGATACAGTGTCACAACCATCTTGTTCACCACAGTGTTCACTTGTCTCAGGATGATGACCATCTTTTTCATCACCATGGCTTTCAAGGGCATGGCTATCTTGTTGACCAGACACATTGCTGGAAGTACTGGATACCACTGGCGGCGACGGCTCACGTTTGCACAACACCGACTGATAAGACGCCGCGCTGGCATCAACTTTCTCCACATGTAACACAGTACTGGATGCCTCGTGGAGCTGACAACCTGCAGCTTGAGGATGAGCACACGCAGCAGTCTCCTCCACAGGTGAACTAGAATCTCTGCCTACACTGGTCCCTTCCACAGGCAGACTCAAATCTCTGCCTACACTGGTCCCTGTAGCAGTGTGCGGCACCTCCACCTGACACGTGACGGAGGCTGACATCTCCTCGGTGTTGAGCTGGCGACTGATGATGCCGGCCTTGATGAGGTGGTCCTGTAGCGTCATCAGACTCTGGACCTGTGTGTCGGGGTCGGGCACTACACTGGGATTGCACGTCTTCACCGGCGACGACGTCCTGGAACTGGGGAACTTGAAGTTAGAGGCCAGGAAACTGTTCATGAAGTCCATGGACATTGATATCTCGGCATCACTCTTGTTGATGTCCGCAGTTTTCATGGCCTTCGCTAGGATGTCCGACATGCAGGTCTGCGACGCCTCTCCCTGGATAGACGCTCCATCAAGGATGTCTAGGATGGACATGCCGAAGCCTGTGCCACTGTCTGTAGGCTTGGCCTCCGGGTGTGAGGCACTGGACACTGTGGAGGGTGGGCTGGAGTGCTGCTGCCCGGAGTTCAGAGTGATGGCGTTGTGCGAGACGGCCTCACCTGACATCAGGTTGGGAAAGCCGAACGGCCGCTGACTGAGGAGACCGCCACACTGGACCGACTGTCCCGAGTTGAGAGTGATGGCATCGCAGGGAGACACAGCACTAGCAGGCATCAGGTTCGGGAAGCTGAACTCTCTCCGGTCAGAACCTCCCTCAGTTGCTGGTGATGACGCTGCACAGGACGACACGGCAGATGTGTCCGTCGTCATGACTACAGACGAGGTGGAGAGAGCTGATATGGACGACCCTATTGTCAGTGCAGTTCTACGACATTCTGAGACAACACTCCTCGGCACAGCCCCAATGGAAATGTTTGTCACACCTGAACTAGATGGATTCTTTGACGGTGACAACTTTTCAAAGCCTCCAGCCTTGCTTGTCATTACACAAGTTGACTTTCCCAGACTTGAAAACACTGAAGTCCCACTGACAGGAACATGGGCCACGGAACTCACTGTCTGTACATCAGTGTACACGGTTGACCCGGAGGACAGGACGCTGGCGTGAGCGTCGCCTCCAGGACTCGGTACATGACTAGCCGAGGAGTACAGGGCGGCAAACGGTGAGAATGTCACGGGACTGGCGGCCCGACGGACAGGCTTCAGTCCCGTACAGGCTCTCTCTCCGTCCAGCAGCTCAGCCTGCAGTGTGACGGGCGGGTTGACGATGAGCGAGTCACCGTCTGCATTACTGGCTGGGGGAGAATGGTCTAGCGACGGCTGGTCGTCGGGTGGCGGTAGTTTCACCGGTGAGGACTCGATCTCACTCAGGGCGAGGAACCTCTTCTGTCCTGCCTTATCACGGCTGATCCTCAACTGGAAACAAACAGATTGGTTTTTAATAGCAAGACAGACGTATATTTTCAAATGTGTACGAATCTATTCTTAGCCACAATAGACCACATATCCTATTCTGATCCAAAAGTCCTTCATATCTTAACAATTTTAATGTACTTCATACTCGTTAATCCAGAGTGACAGATTAGGATTCCATGCAATAATAACTGACTGAAATGGGTACTTACAGAGCTTGTTGTATGCAACTGCAGATATCAATTAGTGCAGTGAATGCAAGGAATAACCTCAAGGAGAAATGTTTTGTGAAAAATATAAAAAGTTACAAAAAGACCAACACATGTCAAAGAGACTAAAAGCTGACCTTGATCTTCTTGGCTCTGGCGGGAGAAGAATGGCTGACTGACGGGGAGACGATGGTCGGTCGCCCTCCCAGACAGATCTGGTTCTCCTTGTCTGCGGTCTGGTCGTCGTCTACGTCACTACCAGGGGGTGACACCGCCTTGTGTACGATCACCTTGGCGGGGTGCAGCTTCTTGCTGCTTACTTGGAAGAACAGCTTGCCATCAATCACCTGAACAGAACGGATGGATGTTAACTTCATAACGTCCCTGCTGGACTACTTAGAATCGCATTAGGGTGTTTGTGTGACAGGGGAAAGGAGTGGGGTTCTGCAGTAACAGTAGACCGAGTCATGGCCACAAACCTTGAGGCTGCACTGCAGACAGTGTCGGAACCGCTTCTGGAGTTTGACTTCGTTGGGGTCTTTGTGGCAGTCGCATGGACACCTCTTGGTGCGGTATGGATCAAAGTCGTCCGGAAACTCCACCTCCTCGAAACTGTCCAAGCTGGCTTTCTCGTCAAAGTCGCTGTCAGTCAGGGTCATCGTCTCAAAGTCGTCGGCGTTCCTGGAAACATCAGAATTGTATGTAGTTATGATTCAAGCAAAGCTAGGGAAAATATGATTAACATGGATAACTTGATTTTATCACTTTGATAAAAATCAGTAAAAGTTTTAGACATTAACATAAAGAATCGCAAAATATATGAATAAATTAAGTCAGATCAGCGCCCTGTTCCACAATGTAGAACTACAAGAGTTGTATCATTATGAATGGGTGAAATAGTCTAATAAAATTAAGGGCAAATTAATTCATTGTACTTGAGAACACATGTAAGCGGAACACTTCGATCATTCTGTGGAACACGGCACTCTTTAACAGAGCTCTTGTATCCACAACTCCCTCGTAACTTCTCAACCACCAAACATAAGAGATGAGTTTACGAGAGCTTCATTAATGGGTGGCAAGGGCCTATATTCTCGAAACTTCGTAAGCCTTAAGAACTTTCTAAGTACTATGAATTTGCCTAACTGAGGTGCGTTCAAGATAGAATACATGAATACAATACCTTTTCCTACATGTATTGCTCGTTGAACGGCTTCGTGCATATTGCTTTTCCTACACAGCGCACGGCCTCCAGACCCGTAGTGAAAAGTATTAATACGTATTACTACGCGCGTTGCTGAACGGTTTCTGCAGCAATACATATCAATACATATCGATACGTATTCTAGCTTGAACGCACCTCTGGTTTTCTGCAATGTTAATTTTTGATGAGATCTTTTCTCACTAAGAAGTTTCGAGAATACGGACCCAGGGCCCTGTCTGTCTATGGACATAGGAAATGACGTACGCATCGGGCGGCTTGTCGTGGAGGAAGAAGCGTGAGAACTCCTCCAGGAGATGTGGCATGCCCTTGATGAGCGGCTTGATGCTGGTCTGGAGGTCCTCGGGGGTCCGCTGAGGGTTCTGGTACCACTGAGACAGAACCTTCATGATCCGCTGGAAGTGGTGTGGGTGCTTCTCGTAATTCACCTGATGAAAGTCAAATGGCAAAATGATTTTTGCGATTGCAGTGTTATACAATACTATACATATAAGGGACATGAGTTGAGAAGGAATTTTGAGTGCACATATCCGCTGACCGGTGTAATAAACACATTTGAGCAGTTATTCTGGAAATTTGCACTTTATAAATGCATAATAATAATAATAATAATAATAATAATAATAATAATAATATTTACAAATACTGGTGTGTAAATCTTGTTTTTACCATAATCTTCTATCTTAAAATTGAAAGTTGAAAATTCCATTGGACCAGTTTGCTCTTTCTCAACTAAAACAAACCACAATAGATCAGTATTGATTTAAAAGAAAACATAAGAAGCCTCGTACCTCGAGTTTGCGGAGGAAGGTACGGGCCTGCAGCGTCTCCTGGTTCTTCATGAAGCAGTGACACGCCACCGCCTGGTCCGGCAACAGGAAGCCCGCAAACTCTCCCAGCAACTCCGGGTAGCCGCGGAATAGCTCACTCAGATTCCAGTACAGCTGTAACAGAATAGTACTTAACAATAGTAATAATAGTAACATTTATAAACAACAGTTTTAAAAGTAGCAATAATAATAATAGTAATAACAGTAACAATAACAACAATAGTAATACAAGTAGCAATAATAACAATAGTACCGTATATTCTCTATTAATACGGACCCTCTAATAGTTCGGACACCTAAATTAATCGGCGAAAATAATTTATT
>JAVCKZ010092215.1:0-11651 GCA_034780755.1 Lepetodrilus elevatus
GTTAAAGGTGGTAAAATCTGTGATTTTCAAGGGGTCACACAGATACCTTTAACATTGCAGATTTTCAAATGACCCCCGGACCCCCTATTAATTCGACCACTGTTCTGTACTGTTCTATGACAGGCTTTTCAACAAGTATGCAAACTATTATACCACATAAAGAACAGATATATTCAGCTATGTTTACAATGATGTTAGTGTACAGATTCTTGTATCTATATCAGTCCTGAGATAACCAACAATTTCGGCAGGTGTAAAAGGACGACAAGATTAACGTTAAGACAAATACAAATGGATGTAGAGAACTACCTTGCATTGTCCAAATGTTTCTGCGGCCAAATCAAATTTGTAAGACCTATTTTCTGTCCCTCTAACGTAAATACGTCCACACATTTCACCAATAAGTCACTCTGACCCTAAACTGAATCAACGGATTTTGGACAAGTTTCCAAAAATACCACAATCCCACCATTTCTGGTTGATGTATTTCGCAGATGATATCAATTTTAGGAATTATCATAATTTGAGGTGGATCATTTGAACAAAGTTGCTTTTTCTTATTGGATAATCAATTAAAATTGAAATGCAAGTCAAAGAAAACTAAGAATAAGGAAACAATAAATGAAGAAATATAATTCATATGTAAAGTTACTTGTTCATAAAGGATAATCAATTTACATTAACATGCAAATCAAAGAAAAAAAAAGAACAATTTAAAAACTTATCAACATTCGTAAGTAAACAACATTAGTTATCTGTTTACATATGGGATGTCAGCTTGTAATATTGTATCTCATGCATACTTTTGTTGATAGTTTATAACTAAAACTTCAGCTATATTAAGCATAGAGCTTTGCATAACATGTTATGTAACTCTAGTTGATTGAACATAAACCTTCTATGAAAAGTTTATACATGGACTACCGAAACTTTAGGAAAGCCATCCACCAATGTCGCAGTGTTTGGCTTCCACTGTGTCCGGCTAATGAAACTTTGTGTTCTCCGTACTTAAAAGTAAATTGATATCACGCAGCTGCCAAATCAATGCACCCGTCAGAAGGCAAATGTCCTTTCAATCGATCTCAATCACGGTACGCTGCAAACCTCCGTCACCTATATCAGTCTATCGCAGAATTAGGCACGGACTTAACTGGAACGGACATTTTATCCACATTTTATCCGCCATAGCCGACTAGCAGTGGACAGTAATGGACATGAGATGTCAGATAAGAAATCTCAGGCATCATATTTACATAAAATGCAGGTTGGCAAGACCGAATTCGGCAAGCTTATAGATCGGTAAGCGTATCTCGACTATACAGGTCTATGGACGATGAATATCGTAGACGTATATAGTACGTCATAGATGGCCAATTGCATATTCAAATCAATTTCTATCAGAGCTGTAGACTGACATTTTGATAGTTCTAGAAGCAATGATTATAAAAAAATATATTACCGGTAAGTCATTAAGTAACCATGGCTAGAATACTGTCCGCAATTGACATTAAATGCAAAATCACGCATTCATCATACCACATTTATGAAGATTACGTCAGAATATGTCAAAACTGGATTGAAAATAATTATTTCTCTCAGCTGGATTAAGTACAGGATGAAACGCAGAATAAACAAAATTATATAAAAAAAAAATCAAATAAAATATTCTAAATTTGACATTTATTAAACTAAAATAGTTTTATACGAGGCTCTTCAAATCACAGATAATCTAACACGACGAATCGAACAAAATGTATTCCCGAGAGAGAGACGTGTTTTGATATTTTCAATTACCAAGACTACTGGTAAGCTGAAAGTAGGGCAGAAACATCCGCAAACACCACTCTGATCTTCTTAACCTCGGTGGCAATCAAGATAACTTGTGGATCCTGAACCAAACATTCCAATGAAATAATTTTGGCGAAGATTGCTTCGATTATAAAGCAATCAATGTCCAGGCCGCAGGAAGGCGTATTACTGGTGGGACAGGTCACATGGTCCGCCAGATGACAGTTACGATAAAGACAGGGCCTGTAAGCTGCCACCATACTGTTACGAGGTGACCCTGCCAAGACCCTGCTTCTCAGAGCAGTTCTATTCTGGGACTAAAGAACCTTACCATTTCAAGATGAATGACTTCCAACAGCATTACATGAACTGCAGTGTCATGAACAGCCCATCAGCAACACCACAAGAAGATGGAGTTAGGTTAACTAATGTTAAGAGGGCACTTTTTTCTCTGGAAATAAACTCAACTCAAGTTTGTGGATTGGTGTGAAGAAACTGACATTTTGTTTTATTAATATCCTTGCATGTCATTGTGCAGAACATACCTATAAAAGACAATTACAGTAGATAACCCCATTGTTACTATAAACACGTGCGAGAGTGTCTGAGAGGGTGAAACTAACATGTTTGTATATCAGTCCTGATGAGTTGAATTATATTCATGATTCAAAGGACAGATATGCAAATACACAGACACATACTCAAACACACATAATCACAGAAACACATACACACAAACACACACACACACACACACACACACACACACCACACACACACCCCACACACATAAACACACACACATAAACACACACTCATACACACACAGAAACACACACACACACACACACGTACACACATACACAACATGCACACACATACACACACACTTTAAACAAATACAACCCACCCACACATTCATACAAGTAGCATTGTTCTTCGGCTGTATCATTGGTGAGCCAATATTGGTGAACACTTGCAAGGCAGCCAGAGTTGCACACCGCACCACAGGAACATCACGATGGCCGGCGGGCATGTATTACTTAAAGGCAGAAGCAACACCAAGATGACGTGAAGATGATTACCAAGACAGTGGATCAACTCCACACAATGCAGAGGATGTGCACAAAAATGCACTTTGTCATTCAACCTCCAGAAAATGCACAGACCTTCATTATTAACAGGTGCTTTTTAAGCCCTAGAAAAACAGGGCTAATTTTTTCTCTTCTTGTTGTAATCCATTAGAAAGTCCTAGCATGAGTCACAGGAGAAGTCGGCATCGCTTGGCTAATAATGCCTGTCAAGACACAATTTGGATGTCACTTCCATTTCACCTGTAATTGCAATGAATTCCAGTGGATATCATGGACACAAATTACGGAATTACGGCTATTTCGAGCCGACACTCGGTCAACAATCCAAGCCGACGCTCTGACAGCGATACCCGCCATGGATGTCAAAAATACGCTAATTTCAGAGTCTGGACAAATTGGAATAATTTCCTATACAAAGGGAAATGGTTATTACTGTTAAATAATTAATGAAATATTAGCATGGTTGAATATTTGATATAATTAGAACTTGTTATTTATGAATAAATGTATCGTGTCTGTGTTTCTTTAACATGAATTGCAGGTTATAAAAAAAACTACAATTTATAATTGAATTGGTGATTTTGTGGATATACATTATTATAGCAAGGATACTACTCCCATTGTGAGTTCTTGGGTCCAATACATAGCTACATAGACACTATAGGGACCCTTCACAGAACAGTCAGACTCATTCAAAGAAAAGTAATTCAATTCCATCCAATCAATGCTCCCTGTTTGCTATGCGGTAAATTCTAATATTATTGATTTAACCTCCCAATTGAATCAACGCCTACACTTGCCAAGACGGCAAATAAACTAACCCGTGTATATATGTACTTTACATATCAAGATCCACCCAAGATCCAGTTTCCCCTATGACACTACTATCATTCTTTTGTTAGTAAGTTGTAAAAGATATATCTGTAAGTGGTAATGAGACTTGCGTTCCATGTTTGTCCTCGTGCACATCAGAAATCGCCAATCATCAGTCCTACAGCCAACTCAAATCTTACTTTCCATAACTAGCCTTGCAAATTTTGTAATATGCAACTTGTTCAATATTTGCTCGGAAAACTTGCGCGAGAGACCGAACAAATACTTAAAATTGCTACTAATGGATTGAGTAAACACGGTGGGGAACGAGACGTGGAGCAAGAGGCAAACACGGTCGAAATCCAGGGTTGTCCGACGCCGGCCCGACACCGGTTGCATTCAATTGTCGCTTCTCCTAATCGCTAAACCACCCAATTTTCTCCAACTTCGTTGTCTAAACTGGACGCAAACAAATACGCATTGTATTGACGTGAGGACACAAACAAACAGCGGCAGATGGCAAAAGGTCAGAGGTCATTCAGCAAATAGACAATTTTAGCCAGTCTTAAATGATGTGTCAATAATTGTACAGTTTATATGTATAAATAAATCAGTTAGGTCACTTTGCTAGAGGGTTAATAAAAGAATGTATTTTAAAGATCAATCTGATTTCAGGATTGTACATGGAAAATATTGTAATTTTTCAGAAATACCAGACAGTTTTATAGGTAATACCTATGTGACCAAAATATAAAATAATTCATGGCCTGGCCTTTGCTACATGCAATGAAAACCAAACAACATGTTAATGCTAGAACCCTGACATTTTCTTCTCACTATTATGTCCATGCCAAGGGAAATATACATCAACGAATGACTGGTGATGACTGCTGATGAACATGGCATGGTCTTGTAGAGTGAAACACAACACAGTAGTATCCACATAATCTGACAATTTGCACATCATGTTTGATTGTGTTAAGATTATCTGCCAATTGGGGTTACATTTGTCCCAGGTTCAGACAACAGATACCAGTATACATTTGTCCTAGTCCTAGCTAAAAGGAACAACATTACTCAAAGAAACCATGATAGGATAACATACAAGTAGAAATGCTTTACTACTACATAAGCAAATTAATGACAGCAAATCAAAACAATGACAATGATGACATTGGCACTGATGATTACAATGACATTGACTTAATTGACAATGAAGATGCTGATAATGATGCTGATAATGGTGCTTCTGCTGCTATGAGTGAGTGAGTGAGTGAATATGGAGTTTAACTTCACTGCTGCTGCTGCTGATAATGATGATGACGACAATAATGATGACGATGGAAACTAAAGTCCATTCATTGAGCTAATTAATCACTAGTAATCCTTCAGGCAAATAGACCGCAGTCTGCACACCCTAAAGGGGCCCCGCACTGGATACTGGAATAAATACGAATGTTTATGCTACAACTCGTAGTAATGTCTTAATGAAAACTGTTATCACAAATCCAATTTCACACGGCGGTGAATATAAACCCACACCACCGAGGGGGACAAATACTGTGTTAACGGTCCACCCATTGCCATCAACAGATCGGGCCATATTACACCTAGAGACGACAAGCTACGAAAACGTCAGCTTACCACGGAATACACACGGGGGTCAACACAAAACACCTCGAGGTCCAACAGTGATTAGAGAACACACCTAGGCAGGTCATGGCTTTACTATGGTAACCTATCTTCACACTATGCGGCTAGCAAGCAATGGAAAACAATTACACAGCGCTTCAAGGATTCTAAATATAGGAAAATCGCAATATAAATTGAACAGAAAATGAACTGGTATTGTCGGCAGGAAAATAAAGGTTTGTCGATACATGTGACAATGTCAGATGTACTTTCTTTACTATTTACCAAAGATATATATTTCTGGAGTATTGGAATTTGAATTTGCAGGGGTATAAAATAGGCATTATTACATTGTGGGTGTTAATATGAATGATTAATACATATACGCGTTATACCCACTGGGTTATACAGGCAAACAGTGATGTACGGCAACCTGGGCTATATTTAACCCTCTTTCTGCTGGAGGCAACCAGAGGTGCCCACAGAGTGGCAATTAATCCAGCAGGGAGATGGCCAATCCAAACAGAAGCCGAGTCGGGCACCCTTCCACAAAGCCCTCATAGCCACCATGAGACCATAGCGCTCTCATAGCCGACAGCGATACAGATGGACGCGCGAGTTCTCTGGTCTCTTACTGGCTACGAGAGCTTCATGAGAGGGTGCCCTTGTGCCGAGACTCCAGTACTACGCGTTCCAATGCTTCAGGGAGGCCACGATGAATAATACAAGTTCTCTTAACTCTTCTTACCTTGGTACAGAAAGAACTGGATATTCCAAATTAAAGTTCTGGCCGTAGCCAGTGGCACCTCCTCTGGGGAACGGAGGAAGAAGAACTAGTAGCTGGGTGCTTCAGAGAGCATGGATGATAACGACCGGCTGCCAATATAGCAGCTTCAGAACTCCGGGCACTGATGACCACAGGTTTGGACGGCACTGTGAAGCTACACCTGCATCGGCGGTAAACACACGCTGCACATACACCGCTCGCACGTCGTCTTACAGTGGCGTTGCAGCATCGGCGGTAATTACGTACTGCCGTCCACGTTGACGTCCCCTGTCCACAGACGCAGCCGTCACTTCTCGGGGGAATACCAGATCAATAGTCAAGGTCAGGGAGGCCTCGTTTTATTCCCAGTGTTGAGTAACTCCCGGGTCTGCGTCTAAGTAAAATGTGATGTTTTCTATGAAAGCAGCTGCAGTCGGGGTTGTTCTCTACACAAGGCCATAAACACTGCATTGAAACTGCTTTGATTTACGCCATTTGATATGACAAAATCTTGTGTCATAATATGAATCACATATTTATACACTGATAATGTTCCACACAAATAATCAATGTATTCACAGTCGTATTGATCTGACATTTAGGGCAGTAGGTCTGACAATATGGTAAGTTTAGCACATGTCATAAGAGTATACATATATACTACCGACAGAAAATAAGGGAACGCATAATGGTAACACTTTTAGTATAGGCAAATTCAAAGTGGCACCATTAAACAACCCAATAAGACACGTGCATGCATGTAAAATATGGTATTGCCCATGCATTTTTGCACTTGGGTTGAAAGTTTAATTACAATTAATTTACTCAGTTTGGAGAAATACCACTTTATGTGTTCATGTTTTAATGTGTTCCGTATAGGAATATCAGTATCGTTCCCTTATTTTCTGACAGTAGTATATTAAAAAATATGGACATCACATTATTACTACTACTACTATTATTATTATTATACATTTATATAGCGCTCAAATAACTGCTCAAATGGAAGTATTACCCCGTCAACGGATCTGTGCACTCAAATTCCTTCTCAACTCCCTGGGGAGTATACAACCAAAGCTGCCATTCAAGGCACATCAAGGCTATCATTCACATGTCCATCTCGTCCTTCTGGGTACCCATTCCCGGGTATCCGTTATCCATGTACATTCAATTTTCTAATTAGTAATTTTACGTTGTTTTTCTTTGGTGTGTGATGAGGTTTAATGCCACAGCAGGGCCCTGTTGTTCAGAACATTTGTATCTACATGATTGTACATACAATCTTAGGGACTGCATTCCTTCCTACATAATTTTTAATGATTTAATGTCCAATTTATATCAAATTTCAAAGCAAAATGTCTACTCTACAACATCAATACATCTCGCAGAAGTATAGAAGATGTAATTTAGGACACATATGCCATGAATACAGTAGTCATCCTCCAAATGTGATAAAAATAAATCCAAATAAACCTAATGTCTGAAAGTTACTTGGCGAAGTGACAAATATTAAGTGAAGCAGATGATACGTTTTCTGCATGGCTTAGTGACTGTCTAATGCAATGAGCTCCAGACTATGAACCAATCACTTGGATTTCAAATCAAGGCTGCGTTCACCTTGTCATCAAAGTGGATCAAATTATACAACATTTTCAAAATGTGGGCCTATCATCATTGAAAATAGGGGAGGCATAAAATTAGAGATCAAACAAATCTTCTAAGTGTCAAATGTGTGTGCATTTGTACAAATGTTCCTGGTTTTATAAACCTATTCATGTGAATGATAAAGCTTCCAACACCTTGAAAGGCAGCAAGGGTTGTACACTCCCCAGGGAGTCGAGAAGAATAATGAGAGCACTCTGAACTATTGACGAGTAATACTGTAGTGCTATGAGCATGGAATTGGCTGCACTATAAATGTTCACATTATTATTGCTATTATTATTATTATTATTATTATTATTAAAATAAAATTGAATTAAAACATTTTCAGTTATGTCCTGGTAGTTATATTTAACATCTAGAGCATTCAGTTACAGCACAATGGACAGTTGATTTATAATATGTCGTCATTGCTGAGCATATAGAGTTCGATACATTACAAATATTTTGTATTGCAATAAATATATTTGACATACGAGATAATGTCAAAGATGATTCATATCGACAGGGCCACACCAGGAACCCAAGTACAATGGGAAAGTTGACCGATGCCATATGAAAGTTTGAGTTATTTCTATTTTTATGATGGATCAGTTATTGTTGACAACATTTAAAGTATCATTTTACAGTTGCTGTTATTGATAGGAAAACATATCCTCCAATGCTATTCATGATTTGAGGTAAAATCATATGTAAAAATAGATATAGTTATTGGGAAAAACAATAAATGGAAGTGAGTCAAGACCTTTTTGAAGATCCTTATACCTCATGTAAGGTCTTTTTAAAACTATATTTTGCCAGAAGTTTGGATCTGCCATTACAACTATTACCATAATTACTCTAATAATTCTAACAAGAGAAAATAATTAAATTTGTAGGTGTTCGAATTATTATGTAAATAGGAAAATTGAAAATGATCCGTGTTCATATAATTAGGGACCAAATTAAAATACAAAATATGGTTGTAAATGAAATAGTAAATAAACGAAGTAAGACAAAAATTGTATTTGAAAAATGACTGTTCTAACAATTAGAAATTAGGATTTGAAAATAAATTATTTTGGGCAATTAATTTAGGTATTTGAACTATTAGAGGAATTACGGTATTATAGAATACAATGCTATATAAATAATATATAAATTACTATTGACAAATATAATTTGCAGGATTTCATGAGTTGGGGTCCATGACCTGCCACCCGCGTTATAATACCTGCGTTATATCAACAAATATAATTATAGAATTTTTCATTTAAAATTCTTTTTTTAATTAACCCCGCGTTGTATCCGAATCTGCGGTGCATCGAAGGGTGTTATATCGAGGGAGCACTGTATTCTCAAATTTGACATCTTACTTTTTTGAAGAGAGCATATGCTTTAACACATATCCTAAAAAAAATAACACACACACACATAAAATGGGGAAAACCTAATTTCACGTTTTCTTTCATGTAACTTAAAAGCTATCTCTTTGATTGGTCTTTTTCATTTAATTTAATTTTTTTTTGTCTCAATTACGGTATGCCATAGTGGTGTGAAGGTAAGGGGCTCTTAATCATCCAGGACCAGGGCATCGTTTCTCCAAGCTCTCGTATTTACTACAAGACCATAAGGACTCTCGTAGCCATCTCTAATACATGTGGATCATGCACTGACGAGAGCGCTATGATCTCATAGTGGATATGAGAGCTTCCAGAAACAATTCCCAGTAGCGTATGATTAATGAGACACTGGACCCTGTAGTGTAGAGGATGTTTTAATTGTGGTCCACCCACCTTCATCACTAGCTTCTCGACATCCTGGGGACATTTATTGGTTTCTACGGGCAGGATGTCCTGACCGACACACGACACGTTACGCCTCTGGATGCTCTGGCCACACACGCCCGTCTCAGCCTCGCATTTCGACCAATCAGAGACCAGCCAGCTGTAACAGCCTCGCTTGAAGCACGGCTTAGACTGGCGGAGTTCTCGCTCTGGTGGACACCGGCGGCCATTGCCTCGAGGGTTCTCGATGATCGTGCGGTTTCTCTGGGTTACGCCTGAAACGTGGAAATGGATCGAAACATTCTTACGCCTTCTAATATGCTTTTAGTGATGATCAAAGGTGCTGCCCATGCTCTATCAAGCAGTAGAAGATGTTATATTATCACATTAAGATCATATGGGCAGTTCCATTCAGTTTTTTAGTTGAATGAATAATGAAGTTTAACGTTGCTGCGGGAATCTTTCATCCATTAGCGATGATTAACCTTCTCCCTTCTGAATTAGACACAGGGAAAGCTTCTTTGGCATCTACAATTGCCTCGTCATGGAGAGGGTAAACATTTAATTTATTTTTTATTATTTAAAAAAGCTTTTTATATATATATTTCTTTAGTTTTTCTTTAGTTCTTTGATTTGATTGATCTTGATTTAAACATTGCTTATTCATCAAGAAAAGACTGGATTCCCCACCCCCCCAACATACTAAATCTGCTCCTGTTTATTTACATAATTCCAAAATGCAATTATTAAATGCCTCCCTACCCAGTCCACAATCTGTCGTGCATGGTGTCCAATCTGACCAATCAGAGAGCAGGCAGTCGTTATCACAGGGTATCTCACATGACATCACACGAGACTCAGTTACCTCCCCTTGAATCTGAAATTGAATTGACCAATCAGAAATATGGCGGTTGTTATCATAGCCTGTCTCAAATGATGTATCCATGGAAGTGGTTCATGGTTGATACCATTGGCTTCAATAATATGCTACCACCTGTGGCTCGTAAGGCAATTAATATATAATTTGTATATTTAACCTGTACAGTGAAGTTTGAAGGGTAATTATAAAGGCGGATTACATGAAATATAAATATGAATATATTTATGTTGAATAAACATGTATGGTTAACTCTCCATTCATTTTTTCATTTAATTCATTAAACTAATAGAATGGACCCCTGAATCTTCAACACAACGATTGGTTTGACTGTAAATAGTATGGATATCTTACCTGTGTACAGTGGAAGTTGTCCACAGTTCTTCCTCTCTCATCTCGACAGTAGGCGTATCTCTCTTTGTGGCCGACTCCACACTCGTCAAAGCCGCTGTTGACCAGACAGGAAGTCCAGTCAGACAGCTGCCAGGAGTACTCGATGCAGTTGTCTCCCCTGACACAAGGTCGGTCCTCCAGCATGTGGGTGCAGTTGCTGTGAGACTTGATGTAGTAGGACGCGGGTTTTCTTCGGAGTTTCCGTGTTCGTGTCTGTGTCTGTCGGCCGTTACAAGGCTGGAAAGGAAAATAGGAAACTTGAATGATGTGTTGCATTCAGCCATGAGTACTTGAATAAAGGTCAATATTGGGCAGCTTCTTAATTTATGTGTCACATGACCTGCTGATCCTGGGATTCCAACTCGAGTTGCTGGATTGTGAGTCCAACACTCAACCAAATGAGTCAAAGGGGTAATCCCTCTGGCCGAGTCCAGTAGGAGCATCGTATATCACACTCTGCTACATATGGATACATTGGTTTTAGTTACTGTACTTTAGTAACCTTCATCAGTTAGAAATGTTTTTCTCAAGTCTATATGTCATATATTTTTCCAGACATAATATTGTTTGTAGAGTTTGAATTTCTCATCTTCCAGGTTTGAACCCAGGAACTTTATCTCTGAAATCTGACAACCTAGATACAACTGAGCCACCACTTCTGTAGGCTTTTGGGTGTATAACCACTTCGAAGATTATTCCAAACATATCATGGCTCGTCTCTTTATGGAAGAAGGAAACCTGCTACCACTGTGCCATGACCACAGGGCATCAAGTCTGACCACATACCACTGTGCCACGACCACAGGGCATCAAGTCTGACCACAGGGCATCAAGTCTGACCACCTACCACTGTGCCACGA
>JAVCKZ010092226.1:0-11650 GCA_034780755.1 Lepetodrilus elevatus
CTACGGATGTTGCGGGTTTCCTCCTGCCCTAAACTGACAAGTCGTGATATTAGTGAAAGATTCTAGAAAGCGACTTATCCCAATACCAAAACAAAAAACAAGAATATTACCTATGAATCATCTTTCTGCTGGCGTACTAATGTTGTCTCTGTACATACAGTTGTCATATTTCTGCTGGCGTACTAATGTTGTCTTTACATACAGTTGTCATAATTCTTGAAAAGAAGCAATGTTGTCGCTGTCTGGTCGTCATCAATCAGCAGGTGTAAGCTCGTCGGACAGCACTGTTGTCAGATCCCAGGGTAGCTTGCCAGTTTTTAGAATAAACTAAAGCTATTTTTATTGAAGGAACTCTTTTCATCTTCTTCATAGCCACCATATGTTTAGGTCGATAAAAGTAGATTTATGTCAGTGCTTTTAGCAACCATTTCCCCCTTATATGGCACTGTTATTGTAGTATTAGTAAATATGTACTTTCATATTTTCTACATTTTTCACAGAATTTCAAAGATAGCAACAGCAACGGTTGTGATAGCAACAGGTCATTTCACAATAATTTAAGGTGTTGTTTTAATAAAACATTTAAGACAATAAAGTGGGTAGGTACTATCCTTACTTCAATTTCATGAAATCACAGATATTATTTTGAAATAAGCTATGATGAGTCAAGGACTACCGGTACAAATATCTTTAAGGAGCAAAACTTAAAATTGTATTTTACTTGAACATGTTTATGATGAAAAGACAATCATAGACTCCTGGGGTGTGTTCAAAGACACAGGCAGCTTGCACGTGTCTTACCAAACTAGCCACTGTCGCAAGAGTTATATGAACCGTACATGGGACAGGGAACCATTTTAGATAAGCGCCCCAAAGTTTCCAGGTTCAAATCCCTTCCCGGGCAATGTTCGCGAAAGTTACCTTTCTGACGCGATATTGATAGGATGCACGGACTGTAGAGTGGCAATGCAGTTATCATCCTTGGTCTTGTCAGTACCAGCCGGTGCTCGCAGGTTTACTGCAACATTCACTGCTACGGATGTTGTATTAGTGAAAGATTATAGAAAGCAACTTTAAACCCCAATTAAAAAAAGAAAAGAAAAGCTAAGCAGCCGCTTGTGTCTTTGAACACACCCCTGAAGACGGCTGGCACACAATTATCCAAAATATTCGTCAATTCTAGCCATTTGATTGGTTGAGAGAGGAGTCCTGTGAAAAGTGTTACACCCCGGTTTGCCTATATTGATAACAGTTATGACCTATAATGAGACATAAATGGTTGTGACGTCATTGCAAACCCCATTGACTTGCACGTTAGAAAGCCATTTCGGCATGAATATCCACAAATCTTGTATGTTTATAGTGTAGAACTACATGTATTACGATTTTGAATAAATTTGTCACTAGTGTGATTTCTGAGGTGTACAGGTTTTTACAAGCTGAAATTTCTCGTAGGCTCCTCGATATGAGAAATTTCAGTTTGTAAAAACCTTTACACCCCGGAAATCACGCTGGTTATTATTGATGGAACTATTTAGTAATGATTATCAATATAAAAACTTATCCATATCTATGATCAGATTTATAGAATAATAGATTACAAAATAAAGTATTTACAGAGTTGTAAAAAACCTCTATAGCACAGCACCTTTGATCTGTCATGCAACTACAGTATGTTAGAATATACGACGACGACTCAGTAATGTGTTACTGTAACACCATTATGCTTACTGTATTCATCATGAAATTAATTAACCAAAGAATTTTGTCCCTAAACACATAAAACTATCCGCACAATTACTACTGGATTTCATGGATTAATACATTTAGCATAGATATCTCAACAGCTTATCAAAAGTGAAGATTAAAGGGAAGTAACTCAGTATCCAACTTGTTTGAGACATTTTTCTGATTTTGAATATCGGTCAGGCTGTGGTTTTCACTTCCTGTATGTGAACCAGGGCGACACTATCTGCCATTATATTGTATCTATGGTTAATAATAACCAATTGTGTAGTATGAGTGAAATATTCCTGCTGCAACGAAAAACACTTAATTCAATCAAAATATAGGACTGGTTGCAATACGACAACTTTACCTTAAATGTGTACAATCACAGATTTTGATTGCTGAAATTGACCAAATATGAGTTATAAATATAAAGAATATACATTTAGTGTACGTATTATCGCTGTTGTATCGTCAACAAGTCGTTCATGACCTCTTACAGCTCGGGGAGAAATCCCATCCCACAGAGCATTAATAAATTGGCGTATTTCACTGGGGAGTTCCGCAGCGAACCCATTATACTCCAATTTCAGTCACACACACTGCGAGAAGCTCGATGAAAGACATCAATAGTATTTATGACGACGTGCTCATAATTTACAAATAAAATATTGAAAACCAGTGGGATATGCAGAAAATGTAGCTGGTTACCCAATATAGTTGTGTAGACACATCAAAATACATTTGAACATGAAATATGTAAACAAACCCATGATAGTATGCCTTTAACCTTCTCCTTGCTGAATATTGTTCCATTGTGCATGTGTGTTTGGGCATTAATAGATGCCCACAGCAGTGAGTGGGTTAAAGGCATACAATCACAGTTTGTTGATAATTATACTTCATGGTCAAATATATTTAACGTAAAGAATGTACACGGATGGTTGTGACAATGTCGCCACACAACCGAAGATGAGCTTAGCTGGGATGTTTTTACCCACTTTCAAGATTCTTTTACTCTCACCATGGCTGGGATGTTTTGTATCTGCAGGAACTGGGCCAGATTTCCACCAGCTGTTGGCAATGGCTGCAGTTAGAAGAGAGATACTCTCTCAGACCCTGAGCTGACCAGCTGTTGGCAATGGCTGCAGTTAGAAGAGGGATACCCTCTCAGACCCGTTATTAATTACGACTCAGAGCTGACCAGTCATTGATTTACCCATTTAACCATCTCCATGCTGGAGGCAACCGGAGATGACCAAAAGAGTGGCGTCTTTACCTAATCCAGCATGGAGAGGGTTAATGCAGAGTGCCAAGCAGGGGAACAACAAGTAGAATCTATTGAGGCCTTGCACAGAACAATCGTTTGGGTGTCTGGGAACAATCTGATTACGTGTGGAACGGCGGAAAATCCCATTGTCTTGCCACCTGCGGTGCTGTGTGACATGTTGGGTGATGTCACATGCAAGGTCTCAATTAACATATTTTTGTAACATGACAGCAGGCCCCGAGATTACGAAACATTTCTGAGTACGATTTCATACTCGGAATTTTGTTCATAAAACATCATGTGACGTAATTTCGGGCCCAGGGCCACATTCATTGATCCATTGCTCTCAAGGCGTAAGCTCTAACCACTAGGCCAAGAAGCAGTTCCATAACATGATCAGTGTTCGAAATTACTGCTGGCCCGGCCATTTCTCCCAATGCTAAAGGTATCCTAAGGGCCAGTAGAAATTAATGTATTTTGTAAACATTTGTTATTTGTATCATTATTCGGGCCAGTAGGTTTCCAGCGGTAATTTCGAACACTGAACATGATAAACAGAATATTTTTTTAGGTTTTCTAAAACAGGAAAACTGATGCCAAAATAATCATTTAATGGTTTCAGGCAAATTGATTTATATTTATTTTGTGTATACCATACTATATAATATATATATATATATATATATATATATAGTTGACTGTTGCCAATAAAACAGAGGTTTAATTTGCAGTGTACAGACATGTAATGTGCTATTTAACATTGTGGAGAAATCTGAAAAGCAAAAGGCACATTTGTGCCTGCCAGCAGACAACTGAAACATGCGAAAGGATAAAATGTTTGCTCAAAAAACAAAATATAAATAGAAAAAGTATGCTACTACAGTGCTCTTTAAATAGACCTTATTGCATTGCAATCCCCATTTCAAAATGTCTGATTAACGCATTTAATGCAGTGCTATTTATAGCATGTACATAATTTCACATGAATATTCATGAGATCCTAGTATAGTAACTTCACAGAACCCCATGTTTCCGTACAATATTGATAAACACGGAATACTGATTGACAGACAACTAATGTAGATGAATCTCTGAAGACTAGTCCCAATATACCAGGTATCTGAACACTATCTCCAATATACCTGGTATCTGAACAGTGAACACTATCTCCAATATACCAGGTATCTGAACACTATCTCCAATATACCTGGTATCTGAATAGTGAACACTATCTCCAATATACCAGGTATCTGAACAGTGAACACTGATCTCCAATATACCTGGTATCTGAACAGTGAACACTATCTCCAATATACCAGGTATCTGAACAGTGAACACTATCTCCAATATGTCTGGTATCTGAACAGTGAACACTGATCTCCAATATACCTGGTATCTGAACAATGAACACTATCTCCAATATACCAGGTATCTGAACAGTGAACACTATCTCCAATATACCTGGTATTTGAACAGTGAACACTGATCCAATACTGTATTTCTGAACACTGCATTCAATAAGAGTACATAATCGGTGTAACCAATATGGAACACAATTTCTCCATGGTTTGTTCATAGGGTAACATTATTTCAATTGTAAAAAACCAATGTAAAACAGTCCCACTGTACGTGTAATCGACTGGGATATTGCATCCTCTTGTACTTGATATTGGAATCAATCTCCTTCGAGAGAATATTTTGAAGCCTGAAGCACACTATCAGCTAAATCCAGAAGGCGTTTCTCGTTCACTGAACATAGCCGACTAACCACTACTGCCGTCCAAGTCCTCAACCTTGGATCTCGTTGATGTCCAAGTCCGCAACCTTGGATCTCGTTGACGTCCAAGTACTCAACCTTGGATCTCGTTGATGTCTAAGTCCGCAACCTTGGATCTCGTTGATGTCCAAGTCCTCAACCTTGGATCTCGTTGATGTCTAAGTCCGCAACCTTGGATCTCGTTGATGTCCAAGTACTCAACCTTGGATCTCGTTGATGTCTAAGTCCGCAACCTTGGATCTCGTTGATGTCTAAGTCCGCAACCTTGGATCTCGTTGACGTCCAAGTCCTCAACCTTGGATCTCGTTGATGTCTAAGTCCGCAACCTTGGATCTCGTTGACGTCTGTGTACAGTCTCACTTGAGCAAACATATGCTCTGTAAACACATGCTTTGTGGTTAACATATTTTGTAGTTAACATGTGTTCAGTAGTTAACATGTGTTCAGTAGTTAACATGTGTTCAGTAGTTAACATGTGTTCAGTAGTTAACATGTAACAAATACTCAGTAGTTAAAATGTATTCTGTGGTTTGCATAAGCTCGATATGTTGTTGACCTCTGCATACACCATGTTATGCTTTAATTCTATCCATTCCTATTCAGAGCAAGTAGTGCCGAGTAGATCTGGCGCTGTTCAGCTGTCTCGCAACCATGGCAACTGAGCCTCATGTCCAGTGAGACAACTCTGTACGGTGCCAGTACGTGGGTCGGCCATCTTGGTTCAACATGGAGAACACTCCCCAGTGTGTGGACATTCAGGCTTCCTGAAAACACAAAGACAACATAGTTAACCTGGCAACCTCTGAAACGCATGACCATTGCCTACGGTATCCTTTCACAAAACCCTCAGGCTCTTATTCACCAACAGACCAAATAACCACAGGCACTTGAATATCCACAAAATAAACATCACTATCAAACATACCCCCTCTGAGTGAATATGGAGTTTAACGTCGCTGGGGTCTGACAATACTGTAAATACTGAGGGGGGTATGTTTGATAGTGATGTTTATTTCGTGGATATTCAAGTGCCTGTGCATATAACACTCTCTTTGCCGAAAGCTATATAATACAATTCAACAGATTAGAGAGCATTGTGAAAGGATACCTTGAGTAATAAAGAACTCATTTTCTGTTTTTCAAACGAATGAATAAAATTAAAAAGGTCAGCCAATCAGACAGCACAAGTTTAAATACTTGCCAACATTGTTGACATGGAAATGAAAATGGCTGCCCACATTAAATAACACGGCTGGATGTTTAGAAGGATCTTAGAAGGATGGACTTACTGTTTGTTGTCATAACAACGTCTCGGACTCCTCTCTGGACCCCAAGTCCGTGCTGGTGCTCCGGCGGCTGCGCAGAGACGAGTCTCCATCGTCGTCGTAGAAGTCCGTCTGCACCGCACCGTGGCGCTTCACCACGTACGGACTCGGGTAACGCTCGCTCTTCGACGTGAGCGACGTATTCTCGTCATCGTCGATGAACATGTCGGGGACGTTGACGGACGACGTCATCTCTGCCAGCTCCTTGGCGCTGCACTGCGGAGTGTCCACTGGAATGGTGTTGTGAAAGCGCGAGAAGTCTATCTGGTACTGGCCGTTCTCCTTCTGAAAGGTGACGAGGCGTTCGAAGCGGTGGCCCCACAGGATTTCCCCCGGCAGATACGAACTCCTCGCCTGCGTCGTCATCCCCGTGGACTCCACGATCCCCTCCAGGATCACGATCAGCTCGAACTGTTCCCTATGGAGGTCCTCGGGGGACATCTCCCAGAAGGGGCTGTCTTCGCCGATTTTGTGCACTATTATAACCGGCCACACGAGAAACAAACGATCGCGGCCTTGATCGAAGCCCAAGTCCACGTCAAACTGATACAGAGGAAGTACCTCTCCTTCTTTCGTTATCTTCTTCTTGATCAACACTGATCTGATATGTGCTTCAACTATCTGCGACTTGCGCATGTCGCCCACGCGGAATATAAGACACAGCTCGCCGTCCTGCTTGCACAGACAGGCGTTCTTACTGAACATCAGCGTCTCCGCGCGCTTCTTTGGTCGGGATAATTTGGCGAACACTATTCCTGTCATCAAGGCTTGACAGATGACGCCGAAGCAGGACTGGAACATCATGAGCACAATTGCTTCAGGACATTCTTCAGTTGTGTGTCGCGAGCCGTAGCCTATAGTATGCTGTGTCTCTATAGAAAATAACAGCGCCGACGTGAAAGAGTATATTTCGATAACACACGGTTTCCACGTATCGTCCCCAACGTGGTCCAAATCGCCATGGGAGAAGCACACCAGCCACCATATAAGTGCGAAGATGAGCCAGCTCAGAATGAACGCCATGGCGAACAGCATGAGATTGTATCTCCATTTTATGTCTACTAGTGTCGTGAAAATATCGGCAAGATATCGCCGTCTACGTTTCCGGATGTTGGTCTGCGTTATGTTGACTTCCCCGTTCTTGTAGACGAGTCTCCGCCGCATCCGCCGCGAGTGGTGTCTGTCTAGCCTGCGACTCGCCGTCGTGGGGCCGTTGCTCGGACGAATGTGTCGCGATGCGTACTCGTTGAAGGAATCCTGGGAAGAACGCCGTCCCTCGTGTTTTCCGTTCTCCAAGAGGTCTGGCTCCGGCATTGTGATTCCCCCGGCCGGCCCGTTCATTGGCCCATAGCTCGTGTCCATGATGACGGTCTGCATTGGGCTGAGATGACCGGTGACGCCCCAGACAACCACGTGATCACTGTGTTTGAAGTACGAAGTCTGGGCGACAATACTGGCAGGCCGACATCAAGGTCACAAGCTGCAAAACCACTGCATCGTCAGAGGGGCCAGTATACCTGGGGAGGGAGAGAAAACGAGGTTGTAGTCTGAATGCTGTGCTGTCAAAATCCCATTTTGTAACCCAGTGAGTGAGTGAGTAAATATATATGGGGTTTAACGTCGCTGCGGGAATCTTTCACCCATTTGCGACAAATGGAACCCAACAGTGATAATAATAAGATTCATAATTATAACAATAATAACGGCTACTTCAAAAGCATATTCTTCCACAATTTTGACAGTATGTTCAAACCGCTACAATTGAGTGAGTGAATATGGAGTTTAACGTCGCTGCGGGAATCTTTCACCCATTTGCGACGAAAACCGCTACAATAAATACATACATGTATTCAAAATCAGATCAAAGTAAGAACTGAGGCATTAACTCTCTCCATGCTGGAGGCAACCGGAGATGCCCTAAAGACCAGTGTCTGTGCCTAATCCAGCAGGAAAAAGGTTAAAGAAACAGCCTAGCAATAACCGATTTTGAAAGAGATGCGTTTTAAATTTTGACTTGAATATGTCTATGTTCTCTGTCAGTGATATAGGTAAAGGAAGTGAGTGAATATGGAGTTTAACGTCTGCGGGAATTGTAAAGGAAAAGTACCGGTACTGTATAGTCCATAATGTAAGCAGAATTGGTGAAATATTTCTTTGTGGAACAGAGGAAAGATGATGATGTTGAGGTTAACAGCCAGGAATCGGCTTGTAACATGTGTAGTCATGGTAACAGAAAAGTAGTCCAAGTATCGTTTCACAGAGCTCTCTTAGCCGCTAAGAGACCATAGCACTCTCTTTGCTGATAGCTAATACATCGCTAAGAGAGTGCTATGGTCTCTTAGCGGCTAAGAGAGCTCTTTGAAATGATACCCTGTCCAATAAGGAGGACAGGAAAATAAAACGAGTCTATTCGTCAGAGCTATTTCTCCAATTTATCACAGAAGCTTTATTTTTTTTGGTAAATAATTGTTGTGTATTGGTGAAATATTCCTGCTGCAACGTAAAGCATAAATTAATTCATTATAAATAATTGTTATTTGAAGGTAGGTTTCCATAAGTTAGCTAAAGCCTCCGTCGGAGCATAAGTTGACCGATTCCGATTTTGGAAAAAGATCATAGCACATCAGCCAGCCAACACATATTTGTAACATACACTACACAATGTACACTACACTACACTGTACTACCGTATTTACTCGTGTATTATGCGCACTCGTAATATAGTACGCACCCCCGCGTGAGAGGTCAGTTTTGGAGGATAAAAAGAGCGCATTATACACGGGAAATAACGGTATATACTATACACTACACACACTACAGAGGTAGTACAAATCCATTTTCCTGAAAACAGAATTACACCAATCATCAGATATTTTCTGGAAAAAGGTCAGATATTTTGATTGAATATTTTCTCAATGAGCTGATTGAAGTCCACTCAGCAGGCAGGCAGGAGGACACGTAATGTTTGTTTATGCAGATATTAGCAAACACCAAAGTCGCTATGCTTAACAACCATCTGGGGGGTTTATCTTGATTGGGATAATTGACAAACACGAGATCGTAACAAAAATCATTAAAGGAACAAAGGATGGATTGGGGTCATATTTCTGTTACTGGTCGGTTGTGTATTTAGACGTTTTGGTCTATGGAATATGGTGGACAAGAGGTAGGGAGTCCGCCTCATAACCCGAAGGTCCCAGCGTCTAGCCTCGTTCATGCTATCATGCACAAAAAGCTTAGATCCACAATCAGTCTACACAGCTGTGAATGTGTACCTGGTAGGATGAGATGGAATTGTGAATTTTAACCTTCTAGTGCCTTAAATGGCTTGGGTTGTATACTCCCCAAGGAGTTTGAAATAACTACACACTGATCCATTGATTAGGGAAATAATGTAGTGCTCATGAGCTACACAATTCCAATCAATTACAGTAGACCTCACATATAACGTACTGAATATGAAGTCCCCATCCCGTCTAATTATGGCATACTAGTATGTGTATAACGGATTTTGCATATAACGGACAAAATAGCCGATCCCAATGAGTCAGAGTATGTTATATGCAAGGTCTGCTGTATTAACCACCTGCAGTATTCAAAATTACCGCTGGCCCGGGCCATTTAGAAATTAAAAGTATCCCAGGGCCAGTAGAAATTCATGTTTTTTTGTAAGCATTTCTTAATTGTATCCTTATTCGGGCGAGTAAGTTTTAACCCTCTCCCTGCTGAAGGTGAGTTAACTTGCCCAATCACATGCAAAAATAGAACACTTTGATTTTATTCAGCAGGGAGAAGGTTAAAGGCAAGTTTCTATCGTTTTCACAGTATTTCTATGACAACAAAGTCATATCTGTTTGTATAACCTGTAACAAGTTGCACGTTGGTCTGACATAATATGGTTGACATTTGTAAAGTAATCCAGACCATAACTACACACAATTAGCTTTCTTACAGCACACTCTGAACCTGGTCTCAGTTGTGGAACTGATACCAGGCCCCAGCTCCACACAACTATTGTAGTGATATGTTAATGCACGCAAGTTACCACACACACACACACACACATACACACACACGCATAAATACATACACACACACATATACATACATATACATACATATACACACACACACACACACACACACACACACACACATATACATACATATACACACACACACATACACACACACACACATACATACATATATACATACATACACACACATATACACACACATATACATACATACACACACACATAAATACACACATATATATATATATATATACCGTACACACACACAGACACATAAATACACATACATATACCGTACACACACACATGTATACATACATACACACACACACACACACACACATGCAATCAGGATTGGCACCCATATCATTGTTGACTTATGTAAGCACCTTCCAATCAAAACATGTTAGATGAAGATGATGATGAAATTTTCATTTAATTTTCTAATTAACATACACACGCACACACACAAACAAACACAGACATACAATCATATACACACACACACACACACACACAGTCAGTACATACCCAAAACGTGTTTCACACAGGACAACATAATAAAATCTAGGAAACATGAATACATATTCAAACGCATTCAAATTCAAGGCATGCCTTGTACTTGTTCCACATTTAGCGTGTGACAGATCCAAGCTGGGAGTGAACGCTGTCTTACAACGTATGTCAAGTCTGTCCTGACCTTCAGTAGATCGTAACACGGGGAGCACAAGCTGTAGCTACCACTAGTAGTACCTCCAGTCCTGTCCAACACACGTACTATGCAGACGCACAACCCTGTGAACTCCACTCACCACCGTCTAACACTCTGCGTACATTGTATGTATGAAGTTACACACGTGCCCACAGTGCAGGGAGCTCGGTGCACCTGTCTGCTACTGTGTATTTCTGGCCCCTTGGTTCAGACCAATATCTTAGATCCCAGTCTCCCGCACACAGACCTGGCTAGTGTTTTAGTGGCACTGGGCCAAACACTTATCCAGCACCGCCCGCAGACGAACTCTCCCCTCTGGGATAAATACCCACTGTTGTTGTTTGTGGGGTCACTTGAGACCCTCTGGTAGATGCAGAGTTTGGACATCTTAGCACATCGACAGATGCAGACAGCAACCATAGATTAGCGAATTAACCCTTTCAAAACCAGTCATTCATAGGCCAATGCTATCGTTCCAGTAAGTTTACCAACTAATTGATTTTACTGGTGATGTCTGTCTAGTTTAACATTTACTAACATACCATCAGAATTATTTCAATACAAAAATAACCTTATTCTTAAATACTGTATGTTCTTTTATGAATAGAACTGTAGAAGGGTTAAGTCTAATACTGTGGTGGACACACGAAGGTGGAAGGGTTAAGTCTAGTACTGTGGTGGACATGAAGGTGGAAGGGTTAAGTCTAGTACTGTGGTGGACACATGAAGGTGGAAGGGTTAAGTCTAGTACTGTGGTGGACACATGAAGGTGGAAGGGTTAAGTCTAGTACTGTGGTG
>JAVCKZ010092237.1:0-11649 GCA_034780755.1 Lepetodrilus elevatus
CAGTGTTGATACTTGGTAACTGCGCATGCGTCTGACAGAAAGTACAGACAGAACAGCTAGAAAGGAGCAGCCCCGAACTATGTACTAGAATGTACAGATGGATAATATCCTGAGTTTATGGGGCTATAATTTGTTGGTATTCATATATTCCGGTACACAATATAAGGTATGACCTGTCATAAATTAGGTTAATACCTCGATCATCTGCCGACAGGGTCATAAGACCAAATTATATATTAGTGGCTTAAACAGGATCAAGTCTTCTTAGGGTTGTCTAATTTTATCAATTAGTTTGTAATTTGTAGATCATGCTATTTTCAATAGTATACATGTATCTTATTTTAACAATGATTACTGAAGAAATATCATATCTTATTGTACAAAGCCGAGAACGTGGATTATCGCTCATGATTTGGGTCAACATTTGTAAGGACATGTATTTCTATATTTACATCAAGCATGACCAAAGAAGTATCCGTCATGCATCGCTGAACCCACTAACTGGGTGGCGAATATAATGTTTTGGTCGATACTTATTGATAATTGCGTTGTATTGTGTTGCCAATTATCAACCCCTTGATTCTGTATCAATAACTGGCTAATCCTTTTATAGTTTAAGAAAAGAAAAACAGAATGGAAAATTCAATATTGATATTATACCTGTAGACTATCGATTTCTTTAATAAAATGAATTACTTTGTTTATTTAGACCAATATAAGAGAACAAGATGTGAACAAAATGCCTGATGGATAAGTTGTGTACATTAGCTGAAAATACAATAATGTATGTTTTTATCTTTAAAAGTTTGAATATGAATACTGGAAATCACTTATATTAACCTTCTCCATGCTTGAGGCAACCGTAGATGTGTCTAATCAAGCAGGGAGAAAGTTGATCGAGGAAACTCAGATGACATACAGAATTGCCTGTCACCCCCCGCCTCCTCCGATATTGGATCTGTAAGTTGACCAGATGTAGATGACATGACGACACAATCACCAACACAATCATCAACACAATCAACGACACAATCATCGTGACACCGGATTATTGACTCGCTTTCAATTCCGACATTTCTCCGAGAGTGCATCCGAGGATCTGGATAGGTGTTCCTGTTTGCTGCAGTCCTTATCACCGTCTAGAATATAAATGATCCCTTTGTCCAATATTTACTGATCACTGTGGGCTTTCACTGCGACTACTGGTAATGTACTCGTAACCCAATCTGCTTCTCTGCACCTCCAAATACCTCGAGGTGTCACAGACGTTAAACATTTATCAGGATGATGTCGTGTCATTCTCTTCTTTTCTGCGCTAAATGAAAGAGAGGATGCAATTTATTTATTTTCCTTCTTTCTTTTTTTTTCATTTACGGATGCAATGGAAATCTGTTCTATGAAGAAAACATGGGAAATAATTCATTACCAATATTACCAAGTATGGAGATCTGGCCCCAAGATTACTAAACCTTTCTGAGTATGATTTCATACTCGACTCAGAATATTGTTCATAAAATGTCATGTAAATTCTGAGCATGAAATCGTATTCAGAAAGTTTTATAATCTTGGGGACTGTTCTATTAAGAAAATGTTGGAAATAATTAATTTTTACTTTTCATGTAAATATTACCAAATATTGAATAAATCAATTTAATGCTTTAACTTGATTTGAGATTGAGAGAACATTTTAATTCCTCGGTTGTTCTTATTCATATCATGAAAAAAGGATTTTGTCGTTATTAATTTTAACAAATACCATGCATACAGAGAACAAGACTTAACAAAACAGGACGCAACATGCAGAAAGTTTATCTATGCAAATTGCAAATGGCTGCCATTTCCAGAATCGGTTTAAACTTTTTCTAAAGGAATAGCTTTCTTTTGAAATTTACAAATACAATATTTATACAAATAATTAAGTAGCTAATCATCTGTTTGTATTTCTAGGCGCAAACACTGTTGGGGTAAGAATGGGTTCTGTACAAACAGCTACGTAGGTCGAGAATTCACAGGCGAGTTTCTTTTAAGCGTAGGGCAGAGAGTACACCGAGCATGCTGGGAAGATTAGCAAATCCAATTTCTGTGTAGCAAGAGTTTTGACTGAAATAGCGGGTGTAAATAGAATGTAGCTGCACAAAGAGACATGAAAGAAATTTGTTTTCAATAATACAAAGTTGGGGGAAAAAATATTACATTTTCTGATTATTTTTTTATAAAGTGTTATAAATGTTCCAGCAGAGATTCAATTACAATGGAAAGTAGGCACTGTGTCAATAGTATCTAAATTTAGCACACAGAGCTCTGTAACGGTGGATGGTGCACTCTACAATTGCATACGCTACAGTATTCATTATTCACAACATTTCCTTATAAAATGTATGTCTACTAAAAAGCTATGCCTTAACTGCTAGTTTATGATCATATTGAGAAACATTCAACATATATAATAGACTCTACTAACATTTGGTACAAATATTACAAATACTGTAGTTTAATATTCGGTACAGCAGCTCATGTTTTAATTGTCTTCATTTTTGACATTTTCTTTTCAATTAATGTCTCCGTTATTACGGGATTACTCTCGGCTGTCAATCACAGTCTATTTGATTGACATTTCCATAACATTTACAATATGCCTGGTTTTGTTATCGAGAGGTAACGGATACTGTTTATCCACATTTATCCACGTTATCCACATACGATTTACTCCAGAATACACTCTGAAATCCAGAGACATGTCTTGAGGGATTTGTCAGCTTAGCTTCAGCTGCTTTCAAACAATGACACCGTATGGATTACCCTTTTTAAAAGCGGTTCCTACGTGGGTGAAATAACGACAGCACACTCGTACGTGCGATCAGCATAAATACGGATAAGAAAAGAAAAAACATGACATAAGACAATGTATATTGTTCTTGTCTGTATATTATTTATTACATTCTCTATTATCCATCTGTGTATGCTTGAAATACATGGTATTGACAGCTGAAAGAATAAAAGGATTTCTCAAATGTTTGTGTGTAGTCCATAGTATGTTTTATTCAAATATTGCATTCATTTTGTAGTTGTTTACATGTTGATCATTTCTTATGTTGTGGTTTTGGCAGTGATATTTTTATTTTTTATTGGTTCAACTGTCTAAATACATAGAAATAGATGTATAGTGGAATTATCAAAATGTCTAACCAAAAGGTTGTAGGTTATGTAAGTTAAGGTCAAGTGCACGAATGATTACAATACAAGCTTGGCACTTTCTTCAAAAGTTAGAAAAGCCTGCATTATCAAAAGGTTGATCAAGATGAACAAAAATGAGATATTTTGTAACTAAATAGGTTTCAGTTCCATTTGTTTATTTTTTCATACATGTTTTATTGATATTATATCTTAATTTACTGGATCATATTTTGTATGTTGATTCACACTATATTTATGGTTCACTTTAGGCTTCCAAATATTGGAGTCGAAGTTAACTAATTTTTAACTATTGGTAGTCTTAAATTATTTTTGAACCTCCATCATGCACTTTAGGCACTATTTGCTTGACGAGTTAAGAAAATCAAATACGTAGGTTTTGCAGATCAGGGTGAATGAACACTGTTTCACTGAAATCATGCCATATTAACACGTCATATTTGCTAGAATTTAAACAGATCTCAATCTCTGCACATAGAAAACGTCTGGCATTTCACATTACTCCTCCATCGACATGTTATCAGCATTCTGATCTCGTTCAGCGCGGATTTGGCCGATCTCCAATGGTTTAATGGACGAAGAGTTACAGTCTCGCCTTCAGAGAATATCCACCGATGCATTTTTACCCAATATACGGATCATTTTCATCCTTAATGTTCCATATATCCCCAGGGGGGGGTGTTATATATACACATCAGCTATCTACATCCATCTGCAAGAGAACACCCGAAGGAATTTATAGACTAGACCCGCGTTTCATTGGCAATTCAAGTGACATCGTAAAGACCTTGCTGAACAGTTTCATAGACAGAATATATTGGTCATATACCAGTAATATATTTTTATTTATTGCATCTTTGATCCTTTATTTTGCTTTTAGTTGCTGCCTGTTGTTAAGATAAATTATATGACCAACACCCTTCATAATTGTACACAATAAATACGATATCAATGGATGATATACAATTTGTATAACAAAAAGTGTAATTGATAGGTCTGTGACTTGGAAATTTCTTTACATGCATCACAGATTTTTATGTTTAGTTCTCTGTGTGAACGACTTTTAAAAACATTTTATATTCAGTTTTTATTACGTAGAAATTATTTTGACATGATATCACATAAAAATAAAGATATATGGTCATAAAGGTATGATAATTAACATGCAGCATACTGTATGTGAAATATATCTTTGAGTGGTACGGTATATCAGTGCGGAATGCTACGTTGTGAATGCGTGTGTTGGCTGTGAATGTATTGAACGGTGACGGTCGTAGATACTTCGTGGTTATGAGGAATGTCTGGTTGTAGTTACCTGATAATCCTCATGGAATTGCTTTGTCTAGAAGAGCTGGCCTTGACATTCAATGGATTGCCTTCATAAACAATACCATTACTAAAAGGTTTTGCATTAGAAAAATGGTATCATTTTCTTGTGATATCTGCATTTGAATCATTCATAGTCCAATGTTTACTACGTTTCCCAACATTTAAAAAAAAACTGAACTAAAAAAATATTAACCCTCTTTCTGCTGGATTAGGCACAGCACTGCTCTGATCTGTAGCATGGAGAGAGTTAAATGTTTTTAAATTTTATTTTAATATTTTGGGGCATTAGGACTCGAAGGAGTATTTCTACAACAATATGTTGTCGTGTATGTGAAAGATTCCTGCTGCTATGTAAAACAAAATCTAACTCACACTACAACCTTTCTTTGCTATATATATTTCACTAAATGGCATTTAACTTGAAAGTTCTAAGGTTCAAACAAGGAAATAAATTCTAACTATAATCTTAGAATATATCAAGAATGATACTATAAACAAGCAATACATTTATGGACGTTCTCTCTGTGTTCAGTCCTCATAAACCTGCCATGTCTTGTGATTGTGTCCTCGTTTGACAAAGTACTAACTCAGAATCGTGTATGTACTGGTATCTACAGTAGACCCTAGACAAGGGGGTTACGACCTGGTCTACCATGGGTCACGGCAGGTCACAACAGGTCACAGCAGGTCACGGTAATGTGTACCTGGAGACAAATTTGGTAATGTCACGAAGGAACGTTGACTATCTCTAACACACCCATCGTGTGGCGACCAATTGTAATCTTCGTGACTAATCTGAAACCTTTCTTTGTAATCAGGAGGTGTTTATGGTGTTAATGGAAGTTTGTCACAACAAGACCTTAGTTTGCTTTCTTGTGGACATTCATATTACAAATACCAATAATGTTCAAGAATCAAATAGAGAAGATTAGTTAGAGATTACATCTAGCATTCTCTGCTGACTATAAGAGACTTTTATATGGGTATAGTCAGGATACCTATATAAAAATGTATCTAATACTCAGCAGGGAAGGCTTGAGAAATCTTGAGCCTTTAGAGACGATATGTATCTTTTGAATATTAATACAAGGAAGTAGAAAAGAAGGTGTTTTTGATAGCCCCATTTTTCAGCCCATTTTTGCAACTAAAATAGCAACTACATGTACTATGACTTCAGGCTGTTAACCCTCTCTCTCTCTGCTAGATAAATCAAATTCGCTGCTCTTTGGGCATCTCTGGTTGCCTTCAGCATGGAGAGGGTTAAACTGTTCACTGTAACTAGATTCATGTATCTGGATTTAGAGTGTGCGAAGGATGACTTGGTAGAGTAACTTTTAGAAACTGACCATATATAGCCCTTGGACATTAATAACCTACATCTATATATCTTTGTCTATGTTATTATCCAGCATATTTTACTACAGCATTATTCGTCAGGCAGATGTTATTATGACAGGTTTTGACAGTAAATATGATGTATTTAAACATTATATTGTCATGACCAGTTGTTACTCTGGAGATGAAAATGCAGATTTTCTGCATGCCTTTCTTTAAAATTAAATTGCAGTTACATTTTTAAGGGGCGATATTTGTATTATATTACGATATATGCATTCATTAGTGGAAAAGGTAAACAATACAACCACAAGTTTTCCCATCTAAAATCAGTAATTAATTTGAAATGAATCTTACAATATACAATAGGGACACCACACATGCAATTCTTCTTCTCTAAAGAAAACTAAAGTATTTGTCTACATTATGTGATAGTATTTTTATGCGACAATGCCAGTTATTTTACAAACATACCTTTCATATACAGAAACATATTCATCATTTTGTTCTTTTCTTTTTAAAACTTGAATACCATAGATATGGAAGTTGTTCCTATAAATCCATTGCAAAGCATTGGCCTACTGTAACATTGAGAGCTGTCTAAACATGACATAGACATGAAATCAGTGTAATAGTGAAAGCATGCATTGACAGCAGCTGTCAACAAGACTGTGAAATATACATGGGAACACCTGACAAGCATGCAGCTCTTTCCATGTTTTCCCTGCCTTCATATGAAAATATTGCTTGAAATCAGCTGATCTCAGTTTTATTATTGACAGTTAAGATTTTTTAAAGTTAAAATATGTATGCAGCTGAATCAGTGATTGAAATATTCCGTGTATCTGTGAGTTGCTAAATTGCATTTCTGTGTTTGTCCTTGATCATTGAATGACTAATTCAGTGATTAATTCATGGACAATGACATAATGACATATTGGATATTTCTTCTCTTGAGATACTTTGCAATCTCTGATTTCATCTGAATTATTATTATTATTATTATTACTATTATTATTAGTAAATCAATGTTTGCCCCACAACTTCCTGTCCATGCTATCAGACAATCAGGATCGTGTTGCAGCCTGATCATATTGTCCTCGGAGTTTTCACAGCAGATAAGATGACATGGTGTCTGAAGCGCTAACAGACTCCTGAGTCAACTCGGCACTCAGTAAATACACTGCTTGTACATAGCAGCCAGACTGGCAGATCCGGCCTGTTAATTGACATAGGTGAAATTGACATTGCTGGTAGGTTTCAGTGAAATACAACAACAACTGTACTGGGAACATCTAAAACAATTTGCTCTCTTTATAGACCGTTCATTGAATGAAATGACCAGTGTAGGAAAGGTGCTCGGAATATAGTTGTCCTTGATTGGAGCGTGATTTTTTAGAGATGTGCCTAAAATAACACGGTATTTGTAGAATTGGAAGCATCTATTGAAGGAAAACAGTGTTTCATGTTTTGAAGAAGGTCGGCGAAACATTTTCTAATAGGATGTGGCTAAACATACCGGGGATTCATAGACTTTGAAGCATCTTTTGAAGGAAATGAGTTTTAGGTCTTGCAGAAACTCAATGAGAACTGTTCTACGGTACTAGGATGTGGCTAAACTAACCAGAGATTCATAGACTTTGAGGCATCTTTTCAAGGAAAAAAGTTTTAGGTCTTGCAGAAACTCAATGAGAACTGTTCTACTAGGATGTGGCTGAACTATTCAGAGATTCAGAGATTTTGAAGCATCTTTTCAAGGAAAACAGTGTTTCGTGTTTTACAGAACCTCAATGAGAGATTTTCTCATAAAGAGCATATTTCCTGTTGTCATTTATTGCCTGAGAAAGGACTAGATCTGTATTGAAAACCAGTGGACCCATTGGATGGGGAAATTATTTGCCATATACAATTGATAAACTGCAATGTACGACAGTCGTGGATTATGTTTTGGCTGAGATCTGTTTATTGAAAACGTCAGTGGACCCAATGGATGGGGGGACATTATGCAAATATATACGTTTGATTGACTGCAATGTACGACAGTCCAGCAGGTTATGTTTTGTGTTAATGACAACGTGGAGATGAAATGTCTGTGTCCTTGTCAATAGGACATGTCAATATCAAACCTCCACTTGCCATGGATTTCTGTAAAAGTGATATTTGAAAAGAACAGCCTTCAATGGCCGATGTTGATGTCAATAGACAGATTTGATTCTGCTGTGTATGGTTTGGAGTAAGAGTCCAGTGATATCTCAGTCTCCAACTGCACCAGAGTCCCCCCTCCCCCCCTGCCTTCTGCAAATCAAATAATATTATGGAGGTCGTATTTGATGTGGGTTTCATACGGGATCTTACGATTGTGCTGTGAATCCGAGTTAAATCCCGTCAAATTTGCGCAGTATTTGCAGTTTGCAATGTCTGAGGTTTGTAAAAACGTGTTTCCATCTCGTATCATGCTTCTTTTTTTTTTACATCGTTGCCTGACTTTAGGGTCAAAGAAGATGAGTCAATAGATCTCCACAAATAGTCCTCTTGCCACTTTTGTGCAAATCTACAAAATAGCCGTGAATGTTCACAATTCCTGCCAGATGGTATTCGTGAATATTCTTAACCAGATCTAACCTAGTACGGTGCGGTGTTGCATGTACCAGGTCAGCCGAATGTAAAAACTGATGATGTTTTATCGATATTAGTCTCAGGATCCGTTGTGGGTTATTAAATATGTAAGATATGCCTGGAAGTTGTGTTTTTGAAATTAATGTTTTATTTTTCCGTTTCAGGAAAAGGCGGAGAACTTTGTGATGGCAGCACTGTTCTGTGCCTCGGAGGAAGGAAACGTGGACGGGCTGAAGGATTTGTCGGAAACTGCCAACAACATAGATCTGAACACCGCCAATAAGGTAAATAGCACATAGTAATATCCTTCTCAACATCATGGGCAGTATGCCATATATCTAATTCCTTATCTGTTGCCGTACATTTATTTCAATCAATGCTTAATTATTTTGTTTGGTTCAAAGTTATTATGATCCCTGTAGTCTTCTTGATTACTATATTCTCTCTCTCTCTCTCTCTCTCTCTCTCTCTCTCGCTCTCTCTTTCTCTCCATCTTCCCCTCTCTCTTCTATCCATCTTCCCCCCTCTCTCTCTTCTCTCCATCTATCCACTTTTCTCACATCTCTCTCTCTCTCTCTCTCTCTCTCTCTCTCTCTCTCTCTCTCTCTCTTTCTCTCTCTCTTTTAATCAATATATTTCTAAAAAAAAAAAAATTCAAAGTTAGCCTATCAATATTTATATACTTTTATCGATTTCTAAAACTATACCTCCAAATCTATCTTTCTCTTTTATCTCTATCACTATTTATACACATTCGTCGATTTCTGAAACTGTATCTCATTATTTAAATATTTACCTTTCTCTATCTCTTAGTTTTAACTCTTGATTTATGTTTTTGTGATCTATTGAACATAATGTTTTGCAATCAGAGAAGAGAAACACAAATTGTTTTGTGTATGGTCATAAAGTGCATGTTATATACAAATATTCAAATTACAACAAAAAAACATAAATAAAACAATTAAATTAAATTAAATAATTTTTAAAAGATTTAAAAATTAAAATTAAAATTTAATAAACAAAACAATAAAAGGATGATGACACAAGATCCATCATGTTTCGTGCCTGGGAAAATCTAACTTTATGAAGAGAATAGAAGAGGAAAAGGGGGGATTGTGTGTGTGGGTGGGGTTGGGAGGAGGGTGGGTGTGTGGGGGTGTGGGAGTGGGAGTATTCATATGGTCTCAGCTGACACTCTTCATGCTTGTCTAGAATTGATTTATTGTTCACATTGAAAGTTTTCAAGGCAATCCTTCAAATTTTGCCCCTAAAACAAGTGACAAGTACTGATTGTTATAATCAAAATAAAAGATGCGTGAACAAAATTGATGGCCTTGTTATCGTGTTAGCTGCTTGAAACAATATTTCTTGGCACGTTCATTGCTATATTCATTCATTCGGATAAACAATCTGTATCAACTTATTGATCTATTTTGAAAAGTACAGCAATATCAGTCGACTTGTGACGTTTGCTAGCAGTCAATAAACACCTTCAAATCCTCTCACGTGCAATATCCCTGTTTCTGGTTACAGTTATGTATCTTATACACGTAAACGACCGAACTATTAGGCGGCACTCGCAGACAGTCATTGTTCGTCTAAACCTTTATGTATGAAGCATTATGCCGGAAATGTTTAATCAATTATTATAACCATAATAACGGCCTCGGTGTAATTGTGATGATTGATCTTTAAACGTCAGTCGTTCATTGCGTGTACATTTCAAATTGATCGCATGTACATTTCAAATTGATCATGTGTACATTCCAAATTGATCGGGTCTGGAGTAAACTCATAATAATGTTAGTCGGTCAGTAGTGAGAGAACTCGTAGTTCATTTGAAATTATATATGCGGTTGGTTGGACGAGGTTGTCGTACAGAGATACTCATTAACGCGATATTTGTCAGATTTTGTCCGATGTAATGATCTCCCAGTTGTGATGGAGTGGATCTTCCTGTGAGTATTTGATAGTGTTTAATACAGCTTATACTGTAGTGATGAACACCAATGTTATGCTCATTAATTGTACTTGATCATAATCTCGGGATATGTCAGAGGATGAATTATGAACCGAGTCATGAAGTAAAATCATCTCGTATTCTAATCCAGGACAAACTAATTAATTGTCGTATTTGTATTGAATCCTTATCACTATAAATTCTGTGTTATGTTATCTCCACTGAATACTGTGAAAAACTACAGCAGATTATATATTAGCTATTTAACCAATGTTAAAGCCTTTAACCTTAATTAAATATTTCCTGTTGAAATAAAATTATTCCCGCTGTGACATAAGCCAATAATTCACTCTTGTTGTGACTGTTCCATATTATATTTGTAATCATGTACTGTAAATCATGAAATTAATGCGTCACTAATTTACTATGACCTCTAAATTTTAGATGTAAATGCGACACCAATAGAACGCAAACGGCCATGTCTCCATTCATGTTTGTTTACCAGTCTTACCTTTAACGCGCAGCAATTAAATGCAACAATACGGCGGTTGCATTTTTCGCATTAATATTCTGCTCGCATTAATTTCATGATTTACAGTAAATCATCTTGAATTCATTGGCTCAAAATGTGGGTCATTGTCTTCGACTCCCTCATATATTTCTGCAGTGCTGTATTCTGCTGTATACTAGTAATTATTTCTCTCGCCACCACCGATATATACATCCTGTTGTCATAGCACCAGACTTGTCTCTTGAACTAATTGTACTGGCTGATCAATGAGTAACTGACAATCTCTGGACTGATACCATGATGCAGTCTGGTGACTGGACTGATACCATGATGCAGTCTGGGCACCATGTTCCACAAACTGACGTATGATAGATTCCGACTCACAGTCGGATATGACAATGATCAATCATAATGAAGGAGTTAATATCAAGCTACGTTGGTTTGCAAGGAATGTGTGATAATATCAAGCTACATTGGTTTGCAGGGAATGTGCTTGATAGTGTGTTATTGGTTGTACAAGATTAAGTATTTGTTATGGCGTAGGGTTGACATATAAATCCAGAACTATTAACATTCAGGAAAGCAAATTGAGTTATAGTGAGTAGGCTATAAATATAAATCATGTTTATTATAGTTTGGCATGAAATGCATTGACCTCCCTATTTCGTAGATTATCTCGGTAAATACTTCATGGAATGAAAAACAA
>JAVCKZ010092248.1:0-11648 GCA_034780755.1 Lepetodrilus elevatus
TGTTCATAAAATGTCATGTGACGTCATAGTCTGAGTACGTTTTTGTGCTCAGAAAGTTTCGTAATCTCGGGGCCTGGCTACATTTAGGTAAACATGTTTGTTGCATTGGGCTTAAGAATGGAGCTATGCCATCACAGAGTCAAGCCATTCCATTACAGGAGAGCCCAGGGCTGTGTTCCACAGAACAATCATCGCGCTACAAGAATCGTAACCTCCTGTCAACGTACAGGAGCTACGACTCTCGTAGCACTACAACCATTCAGCGGATCACGTCCCAGACCCGTCAGCACATCCCAGACCTCGCCCGCACCTTCAATCTTGGACTCTGTCAGATGCGAGTACGTGTCCATGGTCTCGAACATCTGGATTATCTTCTTCAGCCTCCTGGTGAAGGTGTCGAACTTGCCGAAGATGTACATCTCGGAGAAGTCGAAGGGTCGCTCCTGCGGCATCTTCTCCAGCTTGTCCTTGGTCTTGTGGAAGTGGCGCTGGTACTCCTCGTTGAGGCGGATACAGTCGCGGAGCTTCTCCACAACCTCTTCCTGAGGCTGCGTCCAGATGGTGTCACGGTGCAGGTCCGTGATGTATGCCTTGCACGCCGTGATCATCTGGTTGGTGATCTGAAGTCAAACAATGTTAGTGAGCATCTGTCTAATTTGTCAGCTCAACTGCAGCTGATATAGCAAAACAAAAAAACTAAATAATTACATAATTAAATTTATTTTTGTTTTAAATTGATACCTAAATTATAAAATTATTGTTTATTTTTATTTATATATTTATTCATTCATTCATTCATTCATTCATTCATTCATTCATTCATTCATTCATTCATTCATTCATTCTATTTATTTATTGTTATTGTTGTCTACCTTGACAAAGAGTGATGTCATCCTCTCGGAGGTGTTGTAGTAGCGGGAGATGCTGTGGATCATGCGGATGGCATTGATCAGTCCGGGGATTCCCTCCAGCATCCCAACCTACAGATAGAATGTTCATACCGTAATGGTAGAAATAGCATACCAGTAATGGTAGAAGTAGCATAGTGGTACCAGGGTATCGTTTCTCAAAGCTCTCCTATCCACTATGTGAGACCATAGCGCACTCGTAAGTCTTAAACCTCCATGTATTAGAGATCGCTACGAGAGTCTTTATGGTCTCGTAGTAGATATGAGAGCTTCGAGAAATAATACCAAGAAGCATAAACGGCAGTGGGAAGTACCATAAAGCGGTAAATTTATCAGATGGTTGTAGATGGTATCAGACAGTGGTAGAGGATATCAGATAGTGATAGAACATATCAGATGGTTGTAGCAGTATCACAGTCATAGTGGTAATAAATAGTGGTATCAGTATCGTAGAAATAACATAGATCTTGCATTGTGAATAACCATTAGAAAACAAGCTTGCACTGAGAACTTCCAAAGACAATATATATTATACTACTGTAGGCATTATATAAGCTGACGGTACATCTAGAGACAGTGTCATATAGTGAGAAGGTGATGTTGATGAGGTACTGACGGGGTCGCTGTTGTAGAGGGGGTCACAGAACTTCTCCAGGGTGTACAGGAACTTCACGTTGTCCTTGGCCTCGTTGGCTGTGTCCGTGATCCGGCGGTCAAGCTCCTGCCATGTCTGAACGTAGATAAATATACGGTCAATGTCTGGACAAAGGTATAACACACAGTTATTTGGGCAGTTTGTAATGTCTGGATATAGACCAAACAAACAGTCATTTGGGCAGGTCGTAAATACCATTTGTATGATAATATGAGGTAAATATGAGGTAAATATGAGGTAAATATGAGGTATATATATATATACCAGCACATTCTATATTTGTTCACGATAAGAGAAAATGACAAAATCAAATTTTTTTAATTGTTATTAAGATATCAGTTTTGGTTACCTGCCATTTTTGTTTTGTGCATAAATACTAACAATTGATTATTCAGATTTACTATATAAATACTTGTTATGAGAGTGACGTTTAAATAAGTAACGCTTGTTTGTCAATCCAAAATCACATTTTTGTGTGAAATACATATATGTTTAAAACAAATACTTTTTACTTGTTAATCTGTTCAAAGACAAGAGTTCACATTTGGTTGGAGGAAAAGTAACATCATTTGACACACTAACCTTGATAAGCTTGGACTTGGCTGCAAACAACACACCCAGAACGGCCTTGACCTCCGACCCCTTGATCTGGTCCAGCAGGTAGTTGAACTTTGACATGCGCTTCTTCCAGTGGTCAAGTTCGGCTCTTGGTCCGATGTCGTCTGCTTCTCTTCGCATCTGCTCACTCTCGGCCAGTACCTGGTCAGACACAGAGTTGTCAGTGTTACTCAGAGTCTCCCAACAACAACACATCACAATAAAAAATATATATATATGCACAAGTTAGAAAACCAGAGGAACATACAAAAAAATGTACCAGGTAGCTTGCTGTCCAACATACTTGTGGACACAAATCGAATGCACCTATTGCCTTTAATCTCAAATTTTAGAATGCCTATGATCCCCCTTCAGGTAGAGGTCCGTGACCCCTCTTCATGCCCTTCCTTACCTGCTCTATCTGCTTCACCCACACATGCATGCAGGCCTCTATGGCCTCCAGAGCCTCCGAGCTGTTGGCCACCGCCTGGTAGTCTCCCGCCGAGTGGATCTTACTCAGGTCGTAACCTTCACACGGCTTCAAGGTCACTTTGTCGTCAAGGCTCTCCTGGGCTCCTGGAAGGTCAAGGTCATATATGTATTTAACGCCCTGCCGAAATAAACGCCACCCTAAACTATTTTAAATAATAACAATATTTTGTACCTAATGAATTCTCCCATTTGCATTTTTTTCCAAGGGAAGTAATGCTGGAATTACTTCCCTTTGGGAAATCAAAAATGCAGTTCGGAAATAAAAACAAAATTTAATGTACAGAGGTCACACTGTGGAAAGTAGTGCCAATTAGGTCTTCTTACCGACGAGCACGGAGACAAAGGCGTCGAGGGAGTGAAGGAAGTCTGCCCTGGAATTGGAGTCCTTGTCCTCCAGGGCGCCCCAGCCTTTCTTCAGGTTCTTCAGGGCGGGGATGTAGATACTGGACAGTATGTTCTCCACCGCGTGCAGCAGACCGCGGCCATTATGAGCATGACTGGTGTCCAGCATGGTGAAGGTCACATCCTGAAAGGGAGGTAAGTATGAAGTGCAGAGCAAAGGTAGGTAAGTATGGATAGCAGAAGGTTACATAGAGCTAAGGGAGGTAAGTAGGGAGTGCAGGAATTCTGCATACAATATTGACATTATTTCCCTTGATTAATTAAAGATGCAGTGGGGATCTTGTCTCATATCTTAATTTTACCAAATTAATTTTAACATTTAATGTAAGTTTAGTCAAACAACATGAACTGGGTCATATTTACAACAGTTTAAATTAACCCATAAATATGTTCTGTTTTTTTTACACTACTAGTATTATACACAGTTATATTGACAATATCACAGCAATTAATGGTGGTGGAAATTTGTGTCACCGGTAATATCAATGAGATACGCACAGTCCATAAATAAACGTCTATATGTAACAGGACCACTGCTGATCCTAGGAATTGAACCCGAGTTGCTGGATTTCGAGTCCAATGCTCTACCAACTGAGCCAAAGGGGTAGCCTCAATGGCAGAGACCAGGCCCCGAGATTACGAAACTTTCTGAGCACAAAAACGTACTCAGACTATGACGTCACAGACGTTTTATGAAATCGTACTCAGAAAAGTTTTGTAATCACAGGGCCAGTAAGACGGCTACACCCGGCTACATATACACCATTTAAGCAATCATTGCATCCTTCGATTGCCGACCCCTCACCTTGCAAATGGACAGTTCCGTGATGGGGCTGTCACTAGCAGTCTTCGTGAAGATGAGACACGTGCCTCTGAGTGGAATCTCCTTGCCATCGGCTACAAACACCTTCGGCTTTGTCGACCGTGCCAGTTTGGTCGTTGGTGGACCGAGACGAACATGATCGACTGAAAAATTATCACTTGTAACAATTAACTAAGCCCAAAGATTACGGAACCTTTTTGAGTACAAACTCATTCTCAAATTCAGCATTTAGTTGTCAAATATCCATATAAATTTGAGCTTGAGCATGAAATCGTACTCAAAAATGTTCATAATATTGATGGTAGCTAGGATTATTTTTGGTGGATGGATATTTGAAATAATTATTGCCAAAAAAATGCAGGTCATTTAAACCTGAAATTGTGGAATAGATTTCAAATGACGAATCAAATATTCTGGGATGTATGACAGGATTATAGATTGTTCAGCTGTTCGTATACATATCTCATATTCCAAACAGAACAATAAATTGCAACTAAATTTCATGGAGATATTTGGTATCCGAAATATTTTAGTGATTATTATAGTTGTTATAACAATGATGATGAAAATACCCATGAAATAAAAATACATGAAAAGGTAAATAATAACAAAAAATAAGTTTTAGAAAGTATATACTTTGTCAGTCAATGATTCATAAACATTTTATTTCATTGTTTTTTTTCTCATGAATGACATAGTACAATGAGGAATGAAAGGTGAGTTCCAATAATCCATCTTCTCCCAAAGAATCAAATACATGTATTAGCAAATATATTATAATAAATACTTGCTTCTTTAACATGAAGCAGATGAATGTGCATTCATTATATTATTGTATGCACAGTGCTGATAAGCAGTTAAACATGATTCTTGTTGTGTGAATTAAAGTGACCACATCTACAAACTTCAAATAATAACATACATTTTGTTAGAGTGAGTTTTGTTAGAACATACACGCAAAATAACAACACTATAATACCATGAAGATATTTTTCTTCATACGATCAACATAATTATCAACAACACATACAATGTTGACCATGTGAATTATTAACTGGAAAGTTCACAATATTATTCTCAGTTCAATCCATGGATTCAAACTTAGAACTTTTTCATTGTTGTAGGATACACTAACCATTCATTCATGTTGGTAGAGAAAACAATAGCATACCAAAAAATGTTCTGATAGTTAGCTTCATTCTCAACTGAAAGCTTAGTTCATAAATCTCTATTTAAAAAAAAACTCAAAAAGTTTGTAATCTTGCGGCCTAATGTATCATTTCCTGAAGCTCTCATATCCACTATGAGACCATAGCGCTCTTGAAAGTACACGATCCTCATGTATTAGAGATCACTACGAGAGTCCTTATGATCTCGTAGTAGATATGAGAGCTTAAAAAAATGATACCTAGGTGAACTCCGATTTCTGATCCAAATAAAGCTTTAACTTTCTCCTTGCTCAATAGAGCTTCCATGGTTGCATCTAGCTTGAAGAGATTTAACCCTCTCCCTGCTCTTTAGGGCATCTCTAGTTGCCTCCAGCATGAAGAGATTTAAGTACCGGTAGGTGAACCTCTTGATCAAGATAATAATTTTACCATTTGTTTTCGACAAATAAAAATTAGATTTGGTCCCAAGATTACAAACAAAAAAATTGCACTTATGATTATGATTATGAAGTTTGAAATCATACTCAAAAAGGTTTCATAACTTCAAGGCTATATTGAGAGTCGCATGCCAGAATGTAATGATTCCGATGATCTATGCTCATAGACTGGTTGAGCTAACATTACATAAGATCAGAACTTTCTACGTGAAATCAAAGAATACACAATGACAACACAATTAATTGTAGATTGTCAAAAATCCTGAATATCTAGATGATTGTTGTCAAAAACAGATAAAAAAATTTAAAAACTAAAACGATTATTATTTATTAATGAAACAGTGTTGAAAGATTATAGTAACCAGAGCGCATACTTTGGTTAATGACTTCAAAAATTAAAAAACCGTCACCAGAGTTAATTAAGCAGTTGATTAGGCCTCTGTATCAATTTCAAGTGGGTGCAATTGACCTGTATTGATTATGTTATGTTCTTGCCGCCAGGTTGTAGATAACGTCATATTTGTGCATGTTTGTATGCTTCAACTTTGTGTATGAGTCATGCATGTATATGAATATTTCAGTATTATTTAATAATTGTCAATCTACTGATTTCGATGGAAGAAAAAGCGAAAAGAAAGGTGTCAAATAAATATATAGAAATCCTTTTATTGAGACGAGCTCTACCATAAAGTTCCAAAAGAAAGACGTGTTGATCCATACTATAATGTGTGAGTGTAAATGTGATTGTAGTGTTTGTATATTTGCATAATATTTATCAAAATTTCAATATAAAACACCATCATTTATCCTTTATATATTTTCAAGAATGAATTGCTGAATACAATCAAAGTGTTCTATTTCTGCATGAGATCGGGCAAGTTAACTCGCCTTCAGCAGGGAGAGGGCAATTACACAACTAATTGTACAATAACAAAATAATAATTTAATGTAAAAAGGTAATGTGACCATTTATATGGTAGTAAAATCAGCATGCTCTGCTTTGGTTTTTACATTTCCAAAATAAATAATGAATACTGAATAATAAATACTACTGGTAATAATATACTCAAGATTGAGTAAACTATATATTTGTGCTAAGTAGTATTCGTAAGTGTTTTCTATTCACATAAATTAGAGCATTACACACTAATAATAACCCCATTCTTCTCTCAATGCCGAACAACCATGTCGTAACATGAATTATTTATCTACCATTTCCCAATAATTAATTCTTTTCTTAGTCAGTGCAGAGGTTAAATTACCCATAACATGAGCGCTGGTTATGCCTCTATAGAAAACTTGCGGGTTGATACCCTAGCAACATGTCCTAGCAACGTGTAAACAAACACACAGTATCCAAGCAGATAAGAAAGTGTTTATGACATACGGTACATGGAACGTTCTTTTGTAAGAAGTGACAAGGGATAGATATACTGTATGTATACATATAGAGTGAGATAGAGTTCATAGTGAGATCATATTAAATATATATAAGATAATGGCCTATATATAACAAGGTGTGCACATATTGTAATAGTACCAATGTGAGATAAAACAAAACAAAACAAAAAAAAATAAGAAAAAAAGTTTAAAATATCAAATTAAAATTAAAATAAATAAACAATTTAAATATTGTAAAACTGGAAATTATTACCGTTTTATTTTTCCATTCAATTCCATAAATAAAAAACCCATTGAAATATGAAATGTTTTCTTATGATTAATTAATACATGTATCATGTACATGTGTATCTTATATTTGTCGACATGTTACATGATTGAGAAATATTGTATACGAAATATAACATAAAGTATTAATAAAAATGATTTTTCACTGATTCAAAATCAAATTTCAACTCAATAACACTATTAAATGTGAAATGCATGTGCATGAGTTAAATAGACACAGATTATTACATTTGATTATAAATGAGGGATATAATTATCTTACTATTATTTATATTCATTCCTAGCTACCTAAAGTTACCGCATACATGTATTTAAATGACTTCTCTCCATACCGTATATAGTTTGTCAAATATCAAGAGATCAGGGGTTATCTAGCTATAAAACTGAACCTTCAAGTGCTTGATTTATTGACTACTAAATAAATATGTCTAGTATCACCTTCTATATAAATCTAATATGTCACCCTAAATAAAATTGCACATATCTACTAGGGTTCAATTTTCAACTTAAAATAAGTGGGAGACTTTTTAATTACATTACATTACATTACATTACATTAAAATGTTAGTATTTAACCCTCTCTCTGCTGGATTAAGCACATGCACTTCTATTTGTGGCATAGATGATTGCCTCCAATAGTGAAAGGGTTAAATCCACATTTCTGTTGTATTTTTAAGAGAATAAATATTATTTTAATTAAATGTAAATTTTACAGCTATATATGCACTAACTATCTGGATAACATTTTTTAAATGTACTGCAAAATCTTTCAATTGTTTTATCACATTACAATAAATATAATAAACTGCATTGTGTAATTTCTGAACGAGAGCTGGTTTTTTATATCAGTGTACTGGTATATTAGATTTGTGTAGAAATGTGCAGAGGTGCAAAAAGTCAGGTGCAATATTTTTAATACAATTGTATATTTCGAAGGGGTGCATTACAGGAACTCCGATCTGCCCCTTGGAATGTACGTAGCATGTGTCACATTCACGTGTCTCTGTCGGATGTTGGTAAAAGAGAGATAGAGAGAAGAAAGGATAACAGCATGAGATAACGAGAGAAGAACGGATGACAGCGTGAGATAACCACAATGTCAGCGAGAAACCTACTGGTGCTTTTACGTCGGTCCGATGTTTGAATGCGAAAATCAACGGACGCTGAAAAAGATACACAAGTGAAAACCTGGATTAGTTATATATACCATACGTAGTTAATCTGCCCTATGTTGTTTAAAAAAAAATGCCCCTTGGTTAGTTTTGCTCTTGAACCAAAACATGCATTTATGAAACGAAAAATATAAAAATTATATTGTAAAAAATATTAACCACAATGAGTATTGATTGATTAGAGAGTATGAATTAACTGCCTGACTGCTGATGACAAACAAAGTTGCCAAATATAGCAGTGCTTATGATTTATTAAAAAATTAGATTATTAAATTAAAGATGAGTTGTCAGTTCGTCTTTATCCCGATGAACATATGAAACTGAGATAAATCCGAAAATATGATTTTAAATTGAGAAATAATTGCAGGGTAATCACCTATATTCATTTAATGAAATCAAGGACTTTTGCACACAACACAAGGTGGGACAAGGTATAGCATGCATTTTTAAGTGAGGTAGATTATTTTGTGTCATATTTGGGGACGCAGAGACCTGTTTTTTCGTGATACTGTACATCGGTGTGAACACTGTACGATCTTTGTGATTGATACAACATTTGTCGTCACTTTGTGACATACTGTACGTATATCAATATAAAACACACCACCATAATATGAAAATACTGTGTCCTTAGTATCTGGTGGTGAGAAATTTGTAGTTGTGAACTTGTGAACATTGACATTTGTTTTCAGAATATTACCTTTCTACAATGATAAATATGCTAAAACATGTCTTTCTGAAATAGATTGGTCAGGAAACATGAATAATATATATGATAAGGATGATGTTACCCATAGTGTATACACCATTAATGTATAGTATCTGTTAGTGGGTTTACTTCAGATAAAGGTTAAACTTTGTTTTCTAAATTACTGTTTCTATTGTTCACTTCTATCAAATTTGCTGTGTTATTAAAAGCTTTCAATTAAAATAATAAAACTGTTTAAAATGATGTGTCATTGAAACCTAATGAAACATAGTAATAGCCAATGACACACATTGACACCTAATGAAAGATAGTAATATATACTGAAACACATTGACACCTAATGAAACACATTGATACCTAATGAAACACATTGACACCTTTATCAAGAGGCTTAATAATGTCTTCTAACTGCTTTAATGACTAAACTGACACCTTAATTAATGCAATGACACCTTAATAAACACACAAACACACACACACACACACACACACACACACACACATACACAGACACACACACAGACACACACACATACACACACACACACACACACACAGAGACACACACACATACACACACACACACACACACTGTACACACCAACACACCCTCCCCAATATTCACAAAAATGCCAGCCCCTGGACCACCATCTAAATTTAATCATAGCTTTTTCTCTATCAGCTGTCAGGCAGTCAGGTGACTGTGACCTAGGCCCATATGTAGCCACGGTGCAGTGGGCCATGAACAGCCTCCATATGTAGGTTAACCCACATGTGTCTAGACCTTGATCCAGACATGCCTGTGTATGTGTGTCTGTGCACTGTAACCCCAATGCGGAGTTAATCAGTCTCGGATTATCCTATTGTCACCAGTCCTAATTTATCGTTTTGGGGATTTAAAGGGAGATTCTTTATTATTTACTTTTTTTTTTACTTGTACTTATTCTTTTATATCCATGAATTTTTTTAAATAAATGCTTTTAGTTTTATCTTTAGATGTTGTAAATTATGTTGCTTATTTAAACATAGATTTGGTTATGGAATGAGAACGATGATAGTAAACAGAATGCGATTTGTATGACGGATGAGGTGTCCTAAAAATACATATGACAAACATGTTTATGCATCTTTTAAAAGAGGGGCGAGATGTCGCCAGGTGGTTAGAACGCAGGAATACGGATACAGAGGTCCTGACTTTAAACCTGCCATGGGGATCTTGTCATTAATCTACACAGTTGTTATCTCTCTAATGTGATGATGATAGAGGTTATAGCTGCGCAGCTAGTTTGTCCAACCAACGCGGAAACACGGTACAGGATATGCCACGTGTGTTGCAGGTTTCCAAGAATGTCGTTAAAACGGACACACAGCACTTTTAGTGATAGTCTTGAAACAAACCTATACTAAATAACTAACTAAATAACTACATAAATAAATAAATAAATAACTGAATGAATGAATGAATGAATGAATGAATGTGAATAAATAAAAAAAAAATAAATAAAAAAAATAAACAAACAAACAAACAAACAAACAACAAATAATAAATAACTACCGGTAAATAAATATAAAAAAAAATTTTTTTAAAAAAATTAAAAAATAAATAATAAATACAAAAATAAATAAAAATGTTTTTTTAGATCTTAATAGATTCTTAATTATTATTTGTTGGTTGGTACTAGACAATGTTCTGTAAACATTATGTTAAAATTATGTAAATATTATGTAATTTTTCAACAATATTACGAATAGAATATGTTATGTACAACACTATTTCAAATCATTTTGATTATTTAGAGAAAAAGAAAATTGATGTATCTGATTGATGATAGTATAAAACTATGACCACACTTTCAAGTACACAAAAGTCAACGAATAAGATGCAAATCACTATAAAAAAAATCAGTCATAGTGCATATAGGTCCGATTTGGCCACCATATATAAAAATTCTTTATGACATTTTAACCACCATACAGCCGATTGAAAAGCAATTGGAAAGTTAAATACACATTGGGTATCTTGGAAATAAAGCAATGTGTCTATCAGTATGTGCATTGAGGTATAGCATTTTGTATACTAGTAGTTCGGAGCAATAGATTTCATGTACAAAATAGAAAATAACAGGTTTTATTCTAAAATAATAAATTTGTACTGTGCAGGATAATGTTGTGGTTAAAATGTGTCACACTGCAAATAAAAAATTAACAAGATTGAGACCAAAAATAATTATGTAGTTTTTACTGTGTATGTAATCATAGACCATCAGACTACAAAATAGAAAGTAACCAAGCCTTTTATTTTATAATCATTATATATATTTATTTTATTGAACATGATTATGCAGTTATTATGACTCACACTACACCACAACAAAATAACAACTTCAATTAACCAAGATTATTCATTTTCAAAAATTGTACCGCTTTTCAAAACAGGTTTTCACATAGGGATCAAGATTGAAAACATATTTTGAGATTTTTAGAGAGTTGGAAATATTAAGTACCATTTCTTGAAGCTCTCTTATCCACTAAGAGACCATAGCGCTCTCTTTGCCGATAGCTAATACATTGCTAAGAGAGTGCTATGGTCCCTTA
>JAVCKZ010092259.1:0-24970 GCA_034780755.1 Lepetodrilus elevatus
TATTATTATTATTATTATTATTATTATTAACATCATCTTACACAACTAATGAAGAATCAGTCACCTTATTATTTCTCTTGGTACAGTGGCATATAAAACACATTTGCACACTATTTAAACAAAATGAATGCAATCTTTTGTCATCATACTTTTATCTTGCGATATTATCCAAAGTTTTGCTCAGACCAAATTTATAGCAAAATCTATAATACTATAGGTAATAAACATAACGACATGATCACATCTGTTCTTGAATATTTATGATAAAGTATGAAGGACTAGTAAAATCTGGACAGGACCAGTGATTTTTGAAGACTACTAGTCCTGCATGGCTAGTGCTGATTTGAGTTAGTTTCGACCGCTGTGTATGTGGGAACGTGGTGTAAATTAGATTACAGCCAATGCCATGCAGGCTCCTACTAGATATGTACACAGTGATAAGGTCATACAGCGCTGTCATCACCACCGTAGATTATTAGATCTTATTTTCTTAATGTATTGACAAGCTGGCAAGATCACTAAACCTTTTTAACCAACTAGGTGTCGTACTGCTATTATAGGACTATATGCGCTCGAGACTTTGATGGTCAATATGCATTATCATTAAATTTATCAATCAATGTTGGCATTATTTACACATCAGTTGTGATTTTGGCTTTCAAATAGATGAAAGTTTATTGATGTGTTGGATGCAAGATAGGGAGATCGTTGAAAGGTTAAAACATTCCACGTTTTGGGAGACTTTTTAAGAAGCTTTATAGCGAATTGGATCGATCGCCCCATGCTTTCTGGTGTTGACATATCGTCATTCTGAGATTGTACAGTCAATTCTTTATTTATCCGATGATCAACACTGAACTAAATGTCATCATAAAATATAAGAAGCTCAGTGACAAAAATCATAAGCTATTATCAGTCATATTGTGTCTTGAACCCTTTTGTCGGAACACGTATTAATACCTCTGACGTTTTGGTTATGGAGCAGTGCCACAGTCTCTAGTCCTTACTGAATGTAGTACGTTCTCCGGTCATAGAATAAATGTGACATATTTCATCCTGAATTTAATTACTAGCCGATGTCTGGGACAGCCGTCACCAGTGAGAATGTCAAGAGAAACTGCGCACGTTCGTACTTAGTGGGTTATCGACTGCTGTAGTAAATGGAAACGGACATCGATGAGTTGATTTGTTACAAATCTATTTGTTTCACGAGATATATTCTGTTTCCCTCTACTCATAAGTTATATATCTCCAGTTCTAACCATCTTTACTGCTAAATGAATCCTTCCCACTTCCATGTTCCTCGTGGATAGAAAGTTATTTCAGATTGATTTTTATTGATGAACTTTAGTTGATGCTAATGAAAAAGGTTTCTTAATTATTGAACGTGAAAATGTTGTTTCTGACACAATCATGATAAGATGTGCTGTCTGTACCATTCATCATCTGACCTTGGTTTGTAAGTACCAACTGGCGTTTTGTATCCTAAGGTCGTGTGACAAGACTCTTTAGGACAGTCGAGTTTCATCATAACTGTATTTCAGTCCTATATGTGTGCGTGGCATTCGTAATCATTGATCTGAATTTACTGCCTTTCACCATCATGACCATTATTCTATCATGACAATACCTAAAAAGAAAATACTATTTCTAGCACAACTGGCACTTGACTTTAATATAAACAGGCAAAATAGCCCTTTGAGCCATCGACTACGTAATTGTAAATGGCACAATATTTCAGTCAAATGCTATTGGGAGTAACATTGCCCCTCTGGTCCTAACTATCCGTGTGTATGTACCGCAGCAGTGAAGAACGTGGGTACAGGATTGCCACTTTGCTGGAGTATGCGGACCAGAAGATGCGATTGCCTCCCCGTCATTGAATCACCGACACTTCACCGTGCTGCCCTGGCAGTCTGGCTTATGTATTCATGAACACACAATTAATTTCCTCCTTCACACCCTGGATGGATGCAATAGGACAAGCTTGTAACACTTCTGGGGCGGGATTAAGAATCCACAGATTGAATGACAAAACACATAGAGTTAATACTGTCCATGGTGAAGGCAAATGAGGGGTATCTTAACCTTCTCCCTGCTGAATACAATCAAAGTGTTCTATTTCTGCTTGTGATTTGGCAACTTAAGTCGCCTTCAGCAGGGAGAGGGTAAGAGTCGTGTCTGTGCATAAGCCAGCAGGGAGAGGGTTAAATTAAACCTGATGATGTGTAGTATGTAATATTATGAGGCTAGACAATTAGTTCATGCATCACCTACGTTAATTAATTCGCTCATTATGTGTGTCTAGATTTCTATAATAATAATAACAATACTAATAATAATATACACATTTATGATAGTGCAGATATCCAGAATAACTGCTCAAATGTACTATTTGGGGAAATGGGCTGAACAAGCGTCATCATTATTGAAGCGAGATTTTAGTTTTTTTGTTGAATATTCATGGATCTTTTGTGTTTAGTAAAAAAAATAATTGAATCCTAATTTCTAGATAATGTACGGTATATTTTAATTTTTTAATTTTATGAAATAAATTTTATTTGTTTTCATGAAAAAGCAAACATTATGGGTTCATTTATGTTAAGGAAGTTTCAAGGGCACACAGAGTAAGCCGTCTTTGTTACATCCAGGGATTATTCCTACACTATGCTGTCAGATAGCCGATGAACATCTCTGACAAGACCATCATTCTTACAGTGTACCAGTCTTCAGTTATGTCACAAGTTGTGTATGACATGTCTCCCAATCTAATAATCTGTACTAGGCTATACTGTTGTCCTGGTCAAATACCCTGACAAGGTTGGCATTACGATATACAGGAAATATGACCCATTTGTTCATCATGTTAGCTGTCAATTTCATATGATACTTTATGTGTCATGATGAAATGGTAGATTTACTATGAGAGTATGTGTGTGTCTTTGTTACTGTTTTTGAAATACCTGAAGTACTTTTTTATCTGTTAGCAGTCTAATGTGTCTGGTTGCATGAAAGTAGTCTGCAAATGAATAGGTACTAAAGTATGCCTATAATTTGAATGATATTTAAAGATAGTATTAAAAGTTTCAAACTCTTTTGACAAACACTGATCAATTCGTAAAAATATGCATGTATTTTGATGTGCGGGCACCACCAACCAGTGAAAATCTGGCCTAGTACAAGCAAGGATTGTTCACACAAGATGTGCACGCTGTGACATGAGTGAAATAATCTTGAAAAGAAAATCAACCAACCTTCCAATTATTTATTTATTGAATATTTTCTATTCCATTTTTATTAATTGTTGAAGCAAAAATAATTCTGGCGACATTGATGCACACGTCATTCAATAATTATGACAAATGTATTTGAAATCTCAAATCTAGTCAGTGGACTTCGGTATGGATACAAAGTATTGATAATCACTGCACAAGTGATTTCCCTGACCTACAGGTTTCACTAATTCTCAGGATCCCTTTTAAATTCAATCTTGTTCTACAGAACCAGTGCCAATTTTAACACATGTAATGTAGTGATGGACGTCTTTACTTAAAGCCATGCCGCTAGTCAACAAACGTGGGTTACGTGACTGTACAGCTAGCTGTAGCTGTCTAGGTCCTACTCTTTTACGTGACAGCTCTGGGTTTATGAACTTAAAGGGTTGATTTGTAATCCAAATCACGCAAGTAATGGCCCTCTCAATGTTTGGATAATTAGAAATTTTCATCTGAACTATTTGTTTTAGCCCCACGAAAATGTTTTCGTTGTAAGCAGTGTTCCAAATTACTACCAATTTTGCTGGCCCAGACAGATAACTTTGGAGAATCGCGTTTAACCTGTTATGGATTTTTTCAATAATTGAAAGTTACGCTGTAGAGGTTGGCTATTTTTGTAGTGAGTTTCGAAAATCGTCTTCAGTGAACAGTCAAGTTTATTTGAATCTGTATGACTTTGTAGGTCTCAGGGTTAAGGGAGGGTAATGGATTTATCAAAACTGTTACTTTTGATATGCATTTAGCACTGACAGCAGTGAGTGAGTGAGTGAATATGGAGTTTAACGTCGCTGCGGGAATCTTTCACCCATTTGCGACGACAGCAGTACATTTATCATTGTTTTAATCATAGATAGTGATGTTTATGTCTTTGCAATATCACCTTATTTTAATTTGCTGTTCTTTTTAACCTTCTTCATGCTGAAGACAATTACAACTGCCCTATGTATTGGCGATCTTGAATATTTGATAAAATATACCAAATATATATTGTTTGATAAAATTATTTAGATACAAATTGGTCTACAATATTACAAATGGTAAATGTCTTATGGTAGCATGAAAACATCAATTTGGATTTTAGATATGTATTCATTCCAGTATGAAATGTATAGGTGTGAGGTTGAGCATTTATGTAAGTGTTTTTTGATGTCTTGAAATGTCCCTTTTGTCCTACCATTTCTATGGACATTTTCACTTCTAAAAGATCGGCACTTTTTCAGGTACTAGAGGCATTGAAGGAATTAAGTGAATTTATGACTTCTGTGTCCGCCAGATTACTAAATCAATGCATGAACGATGTCCAAACCAGCGTCGGACGTGGATTTCACTGGCATCTCTTCCGTCAGACTTACTGGTAATTCAATAGACCCGCGTCCAGGGTCTGTCTTATCATGCATCAGTTTCGCCTTTCTATTCATATAGGTAGTCACTTGTGAAATTATGTTAGGTCTGAGGTTTGACTCTTTTAGATTGCTTTTTGTATAAATCTGGTCAATGGTGCTCTCCAATTCCTGGCATGTTGTGTACTTGAATGAATACTGTATAGTTGCTACTATGTTATGATCATGTATCAAAGAATTTAAATGTCTGGAATAACCAGTAGATAACCAGTAGTTAGATTGTAAAGCATATGCTTTTCAAATACTTGTCGAATGATTGCAATAATATTATTGTAATCAGGGTTAGATGTACCTGATCCATTTCTCCTAATGTTAAAAGTATCCTATAGGGTTAGTACGTTTTAAAGTTGTTTCAACCCTGGTTAATTATTCGGTATCTTATATCCCAATAATTCATGTGTTGTTGGTTGACTGTAGGTCTCTATGTATTGAAACCTGAGTAATAGACTGGATAACAGTACACAGACATATAGTTGTCTGTCTCTCGTAGATCTTCTCCACTAGTATTGACCGTAATAATTAGCAGAGCTGCCAGACTGCCATGGTCGAATGTCGTATGGAAATCTCCGTAAACCATATTCCCACCGCTTCTTAAATTTCAAATCCTTTCATCGATGTGTGACACAGAAGTGAGAAATGGGGTTGTAATCACCCAGCTGATATGGATTGAATATTCACTAGCCCACCAGTTCCCCCGAGTACTACACGATGGTTCTCAAATTTGCAAGACATTTACATACTGAACCATGATGACAAGTGTTCAGTTTTGTATCATTTGTGTGGCCCTGTGGTCTGACGTTGTTTTGTGACCTAGCTAACGGTGGTCTGACGTTGTTTTGTGACCTAGCTAACGGTGGTCTGACGTTGTTTTGTGACCTAGCTAACGCAGCTCCCCTTCCTTTCTGGATATCCACAGGAAGAGAGAAATACCTGTAATATATAATTGAATTTTCATATTCCTGATGAGCACCTGCTATTCTGGCAAGCACCTGTCGTTCTATTTCGTAGAAGACCCAAAAGATATTACATTGATCTAGACTATGATTAATTAGCATGTGAATAGGTAGACTGATATAGCAATCCTTGCATTGCATAGTACATGACTATTATTCAGCTAGTACAAGTTTGTATGTCAGACCTTTTGCAATCTATCAATGATTTTATTATACTAGTGGTTTCAGTAGAATCAGAAGTACAGTAGATGGCAGAGTAGCAAAAGTAAGAGGCAAAAGACCTGCATAAATCATACAAAATAGTATCAGCAAGAATTAAAGTAGACGGCAAAATTAGGAAAATACTCAGAAATAGACAGACAATTTTGCCGGTTGCCGGCACCTATTGAAACCACTGTTATACCATTGTAGAATTGAATTTTGGATGCTAATATATTCAAATTCCAAGAGAAATAATCTCCTAGAAATAACTCATCTGTTATCTCTCTTGTTTCCTGGAAATAAATTTACCCATTCTCCAACTTCTGGCATCACTAGAAAACAAAATCTGTAACTTGACATGTCGCCAAAAGTATAACAGTAGCACATAGATGCATATATGAGGTGAAATTGACCTGGGTTATAATGTAATGCTATGAGAAAACTTTTGAGCATGGATTTGATGCAATAGAAATACGCACATTATTATATATATTTTTTTAAATTATTATTATTATTATTATTATTATTAATACTTATTGTTATTAATATTATGGAGAAGGCCCATTGAAGCTCAGGATACTCTATCATGCATTACCGGTAAGTGTCTTGCCTTTCACCTTAAAAATCAATGCAGACATCTATTGACGACACCTCCATGCAAGTCACGGGCACTGTCCTCTGTGGCCCCGGTGTCAAACAATCAGGTAAACCTCCATGCTTTAAGAGTTATGGATTTACTCGTCACTCGTCACTTCTCCCAATTTTGACAGTCTGTGTCCCTGTGACCCAGGAACGCTTGTATCGCACCATCGGCATCGATCCGTCAGTTGCATATTTTTAGCGAGGTGAACATAACGTGTATCGCTGCAAAGGACAATTCAGTGTCTGAAGTCCCAAAGGAAAAAGTGCAATTGGAGTCTGGAGTGCGACTGAAATGACAGTTCCGAGTTATGTAGATTGTCAGTGTGTCAGTGTGCCGATGTGTTCAGGGAGGCTGTTTTCCCGATGTCTTCAGGGAGACTGTTTTCCCGATAGCGGAGCTTCAATGGTGCAGTCAGTCCCTGTGATGTTTCAGCCATTGTATAAATTTAACCAGTCCAGCAGATCGCAAACAACAAAGATCGTGAAGTTCAAGTGGACCGACGATTTCTTATGAGGAAACCGTTGTATGGAAGCTGGAATTAAATGTTTGTAGAACGAGGATTTAAATTTTACAAAGCAAAAAGGATGTGCTGTTTCATCTGAATCCGGTGTTAGACTATTGTGAGGTGAGGATTTTAAATTTATGAGGCAAAAAGATGTGCTGATTTATCGGAATCCTGTGTTAGACATTATTGTTAGTCAATATCTATTTATTTGTATGCGACTTTGTGATGTTAAGCTAAAATCAAAGGAAATGTCACAATCTGTTACATAACAGAAATCAGAAAAATTTACCTTGACAATTTTTGACAATTTCATACTATGGAAACAGTTGATGCATAACAGTTTGATATAATGACAAGCAATTACTTCATTGTCCACATACAACGGACACGTTATCTGGTCATGATCATCCGGCTAATTTCACTGCGCCGTCTCGCACACAGCAGCAGAGCCGGTGACTGGAGTGGACCAATTCCTGGCCTAGTGTTACCGTGACACTCCAGTGTCCTCCATCCATTACCATAATAGAGTCTCACCCCCGGACTCTAAACAGGATTTTGAGCCTGATTAACAACACCGTTCTCGGAGGCATCCAACACTACCACGATTGATCTGTTTACTGTCTGCTGAGGAATCCCGCCACCAGTGTTAGTAGTGACAGTAGTATGTAGTACCATTAAGAAATGCTGTCGCGTGTGCTCGTGTTTTCACACCTGATGAACCGCTAGTGATGCGGAGCCCCTTGATGTTTTGGTGTCGTGCCGCGCGGTAATGGATGAACCGGTGGCGCGGGCTGACAGCAACACAGAGGTAGATGTTGACGGAGGATCGCGTGTCCCGACCTTGGTCCACCGGCAGGCGATAAGCCATGGAAACATGTGTTTCTTGTCGTGTTTCATCGCTCACTCATGATTATATACACATCAGAAGAAGCTTCCTTAGTGAAGACATCGGAAAACATTATATATGAGGATAAGTTGTTTTCGCAACGATGTGACTGTTTTCGTAGGTAAGGGCAGGTATTGTCATATTGCCAATTGCAATAACGGTGTGGACATAACGGTGCGGGGTCCCCTGAACTGCGTAGGTGGTGATGGTTGGATATATTCCTTACTGCATAGTGAACGGACAGCTAGGAAATTGAAAGATATTCCATGAAGGATTGGAAAATTAAATTTGTTAGGATGTGTTCCTCAGTTTTTGGGAAGAAATCAAATCAAAGGTAAAATATGGATATTCCATGGGTGACTTTATTTGCACGGTTGAAATGTGATTTCATCATTTTATTTTTTTACACACACGTTGCACTAGCATGTTTCCCATTATGCATATATACTATGCATGCACCCTAGGTTTTGTTTAAAAACCAGTTTATTACAACACAATTACTCATTCATTTCTTTCTTTATTTCAGGATCAATCTAGATCTAGCAGAAAAATGCCATAAATCTGAATGTAAGTATCACACCTAACACTTCTGCAAAAACAAACCAGGTCAAATCATTGAATAAACGGGGAAAAAACAGCATTAATGACCAGTGCATCCGATTGAATCATCAGGAAAACATCATGCTGAGTTTTCTGTTAGGTCTCAGCGCTGCTTTCAATATTGTTTCGCTCATATCACGGCTTATTGGAATTTACAAAAAAGGTATCGCACCTAAATGTATCGCAAAATGTCTGTAGCAGTACCAATACAATTGCAATACACACATGTCCAATATCCATATTTGAATACAATTTTGTATCACAATATATTGCCAATATACAATTTCGTATCAGAAACACGATAACAATTAATTCCATTTTTTATTTATTGGGAGAAATTAGATTTCTCGTTTGTCTATAAAATAGTGTAGTGTTGAACATTTATATAAAATATGTTTTCTGTAATGATATTGTAGCAAATGGGTGAAAGAGTTCCGCAGCGACATTAAACTCCATATTCACTCACTCACTCACTCACTCACTCACTCACTCCTGGAATTATATGATTTCACTGCTTGTTGGTTGGTCTAGCAGACAGACATGCTTTTCTTTTCACAGTAAATGTTACCAGTTTACACAAGAGATGAAACTTGAAATGATCATGGTACTTATCACACTGGTGTGGCTCGTGGGTTACTAAGATAGTATGATACTCGAGTGTTGCTACCTCTCAAGCAACTATAAGAAAATCGTCTGTCTCAGTGTTATTGATGTTGGTTTTATTTTGTTTGTAATAGGGCTCAGATCCACTTTCAAGGCTATTTCGCTCATATCACCGCTTGTCAGATTAGTATTATCCCCAACTCAGCCCATATTTCATCTGTCGTCCGTATTTGTCAGTGTGTTATCGGTTTACTGCCTGTGTAAGTGAAAAGTGTTTGTATTTGTGTTTCAGTGAAGGTGTCTGAACTAAATGAGGATATAGCGCATGCATCACACAACAGTGAGAAGGAAAAACAAAGGAGCAATGAACTAGAAGTAAGCATTGTGGTTGTTCTTTATTAGTTGATACAGATAACGACTGGGACATTGATTGCGATTATGCAGATCCCAACACCTGTTGTCATCATTCTGAACCATTCCAATTACTGATGACTATTTTTGTCAAGTAAACATTAGGAGGAATCGTAACTGAAAAAGTTATTGTACTACTTAATTAATGCAGTGCTAAAATAATGTTCACTATACAATTCCAGTGTCCCATTGTATTCCATATGTGTCGAACAGTTATCTCCCTTGGTTCACATGCATTTAGACTCGAAGGTCTTGCCAAAAGGATAAATACACCATTGATCATTGTACTGTTGAATATTGTGATTAACCTCGACTGCCTCTCTTCCTGTAGTCTCCTTAGAAATTTCCTTAGTAATAATACATCAGTTAATAATTTAGAGGGCATGTCTGGGAAGCTGCCTGATATGTTATAAAATCTTTATACCAAAATCCATAATGCAATAAATCTCTCATACTTTTACTCCCTAATAGACCATAACAAATATTTTTTAATGTAAAACAATATTTTGTAATGATGATGTAAAACAAATATCTTTTAATGTAAAACAGATAGCAAGGACAATGTTTGCTTTATTATAAATAATTGCTTTCCTCGATGCGTTGCGAAATAAATTTAATGTTGACTGAAGGAAAATGTGTCGGAAATCATCTAGTAAGTACCGTAATTTTGTCATCCAATAAATTGGCTCTGTTTGTGTGTGTACCGTAAATGTATATACTATAGCCAGTCAGATCCACTGGTTTACATAGTCTTTAACGAATTAGATGTGTCAAGAGTTATTCGCAGTCCATCGTGTGCGGACAGCCTGATAGAATAACCCTCCTCGGGGACTGCAGTATGTGCTGCTGATCATTGATTAAGTTTTGCTCCATAGACAAGATCCGTGATGGCCGAACGTGATCTAATTTGAAGATATTTTTGTACGTGTTTGCCGAGAGCGATCTAATATACTGCACTGAGAGTGCATTTTCGGCTGCGTCTATCATAATGTACCATTCGTCAAACACAACCAATCTTTGGAGATAGACGTCTACAGACGTTTTTATAAATAGAAACTGAAAGAATGATTGGGATATTCTATATGTGGATAGGAAATGCTATGAATGTGGAAGTTGCGTGCATGAACAGTAATTGTGTCTGTGTTCTTACAAGTACAATTTGCTAAAACCTCCGGTAATGGATGGAGGATATTGATTATTTATTTTTATATTTGAGAAGGTCACCATTGAATGTCCATAATGGTAGACTGCATCTTTAACAATTTGTATATATTAACCCTCTCTTTGTTGGATTAGGATCTTTAGAGCATCTCCAGTTGCCTTCAGCACTGAGAGAGTTAAGTTCCATATGGGTGAAGATTCCTGTAGCAATAAATCAATTTCACCCTCTCCATGCTGAAGGCAACCAGAGATGTCCCAAACAGCAGTGCCTGTGTCTAATCCAGCAGGGAGAGGGTTAAAAGGTTTTCATGCTGGGTTTTTTGTTGTCTTAATGTCAAGCTATATTATCATCTAGCATTGTAGTCATTACGTATGGGTGAAATATTCACAGTGTGATGAAAAGCACTAATTCAACCAATCAATTGTATTTAATATATATTAGAAGTTAGAATGAAAACGGCATGGATGAAGTTTAATAAGATAGTAGAATTATTCCATTGGTATTCTGACTAAGCCTTATTTCCAAGACTAATTACAAAACACAATACTGTATCATTATTTAACATAATTAATGTAACTTTATTTTTATGGAATTCATTTTAATATTTTGAAGGAAGGATAAATGTCTAAAGCGACCCATACACGATCAATATGATTGACAATTTTTTGGTTCAATATCACCCACTAATGGTCAATAATATTGTCAATTATCCAGTATTGACAATATTATTGGCATTATTATTGATCGTGTATGGGCCGCTTTAAGAAAATACTGGATTTACGTTATCATTTCTCGTTGAAGGAGATGTTAACAAACACAACACTGGCTCGGCCGCTGGACCTGCGAGATATATGGAGACTGGTCCAGAAGGATGTGGAAACTGAGTGCATGGAAGACCAGGTAATTATGTACCACACAATGGCTTCAGTTTTAGTAAAAACAGTACATAATTTACAGCAAATTCAGAGAGGTCGTGTTTGCAGTAGCACATGAAAACATTATTAAAATGTCCTCAATGGGCATGTTAGTAGATTTTAATTATAATGAACCTGAAATGTCATTTTAATTATTGATAAGATGGAATGAGCTCAGAACACGTGCTAATTTGTTCCAAGGGAGATTTACTTTTGTAATCGTAGCCCAGGCAAATCCCTGAAGTCAGCATCAATTATAGCTTTCATCATTGAAGTACCATAGTGCTGCTCTAGTGTTGTTGGTATGCAGATGTCATTTCTTCTATTGAGAAAGACGTATTTGCTGCAGAAATTTGTAAGAAATGTAGTCAATTCTGAAAACTGAATTTTCTGACTTTGGTGAAATAGGTTTAGAAAAAAATAATGTTTTTATATTATGTTGCCAATTCTGAAACTGTCCAAATTGAGAGAGCTCATACCTGAAAAGTGTGTTGATTCCTGCATCTAACGTATAGAAAAAATGCCTGCGTGTATCCCGATTCATACGCAACACATTTAGTCTATATATAAAATAATGATAAATGCCTGTACATTCCAATTCACAAGTAATCTAGTGGCAATTGCCTGCATCTATATCTGAATTCACAAGCAATCTAATGATAAATGCCTGTACACCCAAGTTCACAACCTAATCATAACATAGATGCCCGCATGTTGTGCCTCTACTCTCACACATCACTTGTTTCTGCCAAAAGGACAGCATGTACTCCAGTTCCTCGGACCTGTTGAAGGAGCAGATCCACAAGGAGATCGAGACTCTCAAGAACAAGCTGGTCAAGAGGCAGGCCGCCCTGGGAGTGCTGGTCAGTGTGTAGCCACGCCCCGAGATTAGGAAACATTTGGAGTACAATTTCATGCTCAGATTTTACATGGAGATTTGTGAACAAAGCTTTGATTTGAACATGAATTTGTACTCAGGAAGGTTTTGTGATCTCGGGGAAGTGTGTGATTTGATGCTTCTACTAACTTTTTGAGTACCATTGCATGCTCAAGCTCAGATTTTACGTGGAGATTTGTGAACAAAACTTTGATTTGAGCACGAATTCGTACTGAGAAATGTTTTGTGATCTCGGGCCAGTGTGTGATATGATGCTTCTACTGGTCTTGGTCAGCAGGGGACACCCCTTTGGCTCAGTCGGTGGAGCAGAATGATAACCGAGGACTGTGCCAATCCTGTGATTCGACCGTGAGTTGCTGGATTGTGAGTCGCACGATCTACCAACTGAGAGAAGGGAGTAACCCCTCTGGCCTAGACTAGTAGGAGCATCTTGTATCACACCCAGCTAGAATTGTTTGGAAAATAGCCATTTGTTATGATGTATCGTTCTAAGGCGAATATAAACCCAAAATTCAGCTCAAACTAATTTCATTTGACTGCTAGGTTGCTAGGACTTTGTTTGATATAAATGTTACTATTAGTAACAACAAGGTAATTCTCCCCCAAAGAAAAGAACATTTTCCTTGATTTCTTGTTTAATCTAAGTGTCAGAAGAACCACATTAATTTCAATAATAATTGTTATGTATTTGTAATCATTTGCTTTTATTGCATTACTACAGAATTTTGAAGTTAGCATGCTGGTTTTATTTTCAGAAAGGTAAACCAATGAAGCTGTCACTGGATTCATCGTACATGTACTTGCCCCACATGGACACCTCACCCAGCTCACCTCTCGTAGGTCAGTCATCAAACGCTTTCATTCATTTCTATTTAACTCACATGCAATATTCCAGTCACTATTAAATTTGGGCTCGAGCATGTAGTCGTACTCAGAATGTTAAGTAATCTTTGGACCAGAAAGTTAAACCGATGAAGCTTTTTGCTAGATAACTGAAAGAAGTAGACATAAAATGTCACCTTGCACCAGTCTGTTGAATGTTTAACTTTATTTATGCAGTCTTTTAGAAATGTCCACAAGAAGATGGTTGTGATAAGGCAGCAGTTGGTAGTTGGACTGAGTTTGCATTGATCCTGTCTAATACCTTCCCTGTTATTGTGCAATATGTAATGGACACTATTGTGATTATTTCTTTAGTTTACAATTTGGCTAGTGAAATTATGAATTACATGCCATGTTAGCTACAAATCTGGATCATCTATTTGAAATCCTAATATTCTATTTAATGGATGAATTAATAGTATTTTTTTCAGTTAGTCTCGACTACACTGTATCAATTCCATGTTAGCTACAAATCATAATTTTGCATTTCCTCAGATGCTCTGACAATCGACTTCATCAACGGCAACTGTCCACTGTCCCAAGCTGAGAAGCGCGCCAACCCCATGAGGTCCCTCTTCCACCGGTACGCGTCGTCTGACCAGGAGTCGTGCCCCACGTGTCAGCGCGACATCAGCATTCCCTCCCACCACTCTCTGTCCTGTCCGTCGCTGCACCAGGATCGACGCCACAACCACCACCCAGACCCGGCCAACCGCAGCACCAACAACCACCACCGCCATACGCCACCGCACACAAACCTCAACACCTCCAGCAGTTCCAGCACCAGCGGGATCGAACTCAGTTCCCGGAGCGCGGACGGCGAGAACCGGCGCCTGGACTTCATCAGGAGCTCCGTCAGGTACGGCAGCGGGAGCCAGGCTTCGGCCGAGAGCAACGCCAACTCGGATACCTCATCACGTCACAGACAGCACCGATACACCCGCAGCGTCGGCGACCACCCACGGAAGCAGGACGGCGTTGCGGGCGCAGATGCAGAGGCAGCGTCGTCGCCAGGGTTCCGGCGGCAGAGTTACACGAACGCCATCGAGAACGCCGATGATCCAAACGAGGATGTGTCTCAGTTCACTCGCAGTCGCAGTCTGAGTTTCCAGGCAGCAATCGATGGATGGAGGAAATGTCCAGAGGATGAAGTCGATTCCATGTCCATTAGTCCCCGTTCGACTCCAGAAAGACTCGAATGTCCTCCGCATGGACAAGAGCTTCCCAGGTCCGATGGAAAGTCTGTCAGCTTCAGCATATCAACAGACGAGTACATCGACAGTTCCAGCGAACTCACAGGGCCAGAGTCGGACTCATCAACTGGCGACTTGTCATTTTCTCAGGCAAACAGGTATGCAACTGGAGATTTTATTTATATTATTATTTTTATTATTGGTAGTATTGTATTATTATTTTTAAAAAACATTTTTTTTAATAATATATATATTTTTTTTAAATTATTATTATTATTATTATTATTATTATTGTATAATTATTATTATTATTATTATTATTATTACATACCGTAGATAGATACGAGAGCACCATGGTCTCTTAGTGGATACAAGAACTTCTTGAAAGGGTGCCCCGAGTCAAAACAAGATCTTTTTGTTTGATTTTAATCATAAGCAATATACCATATATTATAGTTTAATTGTTTTCTGTTGGCTTAACCACCTTTATGCAGTGCAATACATAGTAACTCCAATATTGTCTTTCATGGACAATGTTAACGCTAGCTTGTTATCCAGACTAGGTGCTGTATCGACTGCCAGAAAGCTGTCCATTCTGGTGGAAGAGGAGTCTGATTTGTCTGAGTCGCACAGCGAGAAGGTCTCCACGCCCACTGCCATCAGATGTATCGTGGAGGAGTATGCTACCACCAATAATAATAATACAAAAATGTAAGCACTATTATTTCTATAATTGCTATTATATCTACCACAATAGATATACCACAGCAGAAACTGGAGCGGGTGGTAGTGCAGTGGTAGAAAGGTTGGACTTCGGTGCCAAAGGTCCCGAGTTCAAATTCCACCCCGGGGACCCGCATAAGTGTACACGAAAGTAATGACACGATATTGATAGGTTGTGCTCGCAGGTTTACTGTAACATTCTGCACTACGGATGTTGCGGGTTTCCTCCTGTTCTAAACTGACAAGTCGTGATATTAGTGAAAGAATCTAGAAAGCTACTCTAAACCCCAATTCCAAAAATAAAATACTAAAGGAGGTAGAGATGATCAATTTTTGCCTTGAAATAACATTTAAAATGTTATTGCATTTATTGTACTTCCTGGCAGACTTTTTCTTTTCTTAGTTTGTCACAAACTCAACGGATAAATTTCAGCTTGATCGGTTAATCATTTCTTTTTCCTTTGATCAGAAGCATGGTACAAATACACTAACTCAGCTGAGATCTTGTGATGGCCTTCGCAGCAAATAGTACGGACAAACATAATAACTAGTGTAGGAATAACTTGCATTTTCTGGATACTCGTTTAATGATTTAGGGATTTTCTGCTGATCAGAGACAAGACATGTTTAGACGTCCATCCCACACCATCAGTCACATTGACTGACAGAAGCGAGGGCTGTTGAACATTAAATCTCTCCCAAGTTTCACTTTCATGTGAATCTGCTGCAATATGCAGTCGCTGTTTACAGTGATGAAACTCTGTTTTCAGATCGCTGAATGGAGCCGAGGTGGGTGCAGATGACCATTTGAAAGACAATAAACGGGTAAGGAAAATATCATTAAATGCATGATCTAGTGTTGCTTCATTGTATGAATGTGACCGTGTATGGAAGCTTCTCAAATTGAACGAAATGTAAAATAATGTGCAGGGTCATCAACATTTTCTCTCCCACGAACATCCTTCCTGTTCGTTCCACGTTAATTATTTATCCCAAATTAGCAGCCTATTTGCTGTTTTTTCATAGTAAAGTGTAGGATGTCGAACTACTAACGCAATGGTTCAGGTTCTAATTCCAGTCTAGGGCTCACAGTCTCTGCTGTAACATTTAGTACATGTATATACCATATCTGTTTAATGTCTGTACAGTTATCGCCTTCGGTTCCTGTGCACAATTAGTTCTGCATGCCCACGTGGTTGAAGCAGTATTTATCCCTCTCCCTGCTGGATTAGGCACAGTCACAGATGTTTATGGCATCTCTGGTTGGCTTCAGCATGGAGAGGGTTAAAACTTGCATAAAATTAACCAGCTGGGAAAGAGAAATCATTCGAATATCAGCAAGAAGTTTTTTTGGAAGTGTCCAAATAAGTTACCAGGCCTGCTCAAATGTTACCTGTCTTGGGTAAACATGTGTGCCAGGAATTTTGAGGATACTGATTTGCATTTAAGAATCCCATTAACCTTCATACTGCTGGAGCCAACCAGATATGCCCAATAGAGCAGCAGTTCTTCAGCCCATTACATTTACCATCAGTCTTCTGTGTCGACGTGACTGGGATATTTTCAAACACCAAGGGTAGAGAAACATAACCTTACAAAACGTGCACTATTCTCTGAAAATGCATCGAAATGATAAAAATCACAGCACACAGCACAGGCTTTGTGAAGTCAGTGACCCCCCACCTTCAAGAGGGCTGCTTCGAAACATTGTCAATTAACGGCAAATACTCCCAATAGCTATTGCCTTGCAACACTTCAGGCGATACCAGTAATTCATTGGCTGTCTCTCTCTCACTCTCTCTATTTCCAGGCAGTTTTCAGTGTATGTGTTACTGGTATGTTGCCAGAGTCGGAGATGAATGTGCTATGAATCCTCTGGAGCCAGAATGGGAGGGATGGATGTAAAATACACAAATATCTTGCCAGAAGTTCTGGGGGTCCCGTTACACAGAACGATGGTAGCACTACGAGAGTGGTAACTCTTGCACACGTGTATGGAGTTACGACTCTCCTAGCGCTATGATCGGTCCGTGGAACAGGGGCCTGGACTGGTGCCAGCTTCTATAAGAAGGTACCAGCCTTCCAGTTAAAACGTTCTGCTACTTCAGTACTTGTACAATTGTAATATAGTTTATGTAGACTATTTGGAAATGTTATTATCTATGCAATAAAATGTATGGAATTTTGATAAAATTTGAAATAATTATGTTTGATAAAAAAAAAATCTAATTTATACTAAAAGAAATAATTTCATCTTCGGCAGTTATTTTTCTCTCATTTTTCTTTAGTAAGTTGATAACATTTTTCTTTGTTAGTCTATGAAATTATTTTATTGTAGCCATAGAATTATTTTCACAGACATATGAAAGTAGAGTTTTGATGCATTCCTGACACTCATGACACAAATTGGTGCTTGTTTTGGTGCTCAGGGATAAACATATTTAAAGCATAGCAATAAATCAAATTTTAAACGAAAGATTTTCTCCACGAGCATAAAATTGATGTTAGTGACCCTATACCGCTATGCATAGAATATAACCAAATGGACCATGCAGCTGAATTCAAGCACCTGTTCTTCTTTAAACGTGCTGCGCTGCTACGGATTGGGCTACTTCCCCCTGGGGTGCAATTCCCTACTCCAGACCATCAACACATCACTAGAATCATCCCCGCTTGTCTGTTTTTCATAATTATCTCCATGTGCACATCTCTTGAGTTCCAGCAAACCGAAGTGTTAAATATGGCTCTCGGTGATGCGTTAACACTGTAAACCTAAATTAACAACATTCCGTCATTTAGCATCTAGACAGTACTACCTGTCTTGAAATAACATTTGTGTTGCCCCACTGTGTACGTTTGAAGCAAGTTCCAAGGCGAAAGTTCTCGGGCTGTCCTTGAGATATAAACAATTTACATGCATCTAGAGTATACACGTCGGTAGTACCATCGCTGGTAAAACACTGATGAGAAAAACATTTGAAAATGTCTCGATTGTCGGACGCATTTCGCCGACTTTAGTAACGAGGTACAATTGCAATCCCCACATTAACCAACTGTTCCCTTCACCTATAGTAGTGCTAAAACATATGCCAGTGAGGTGGTAATGCCCGGGAAGATTGTAAGTTTGCGTCTTCAATCACGCTGTTGATATCCAGCCGGAGTTCACGGGCACGCGCCGGAACCGGTCACAGCGTTTTGTTTCATCGAAGCCTTTTTTCTCATCGGGGCTTCTTTTTGAGGGATTTGTCTGTGTGTTGGAGGATTCTGTGATTCTGTGAATCCACCTGAAAATGGATCCATCTCATTAATTTACCACCAGTTCGCCTGCTTCGTGTGTATACATGCAGGCCACCAGAGTAGGAGTTGTGTGTTCTAGGCGGACGTGAGCTTGTTTTCTACTTCTCATATGGATAATAATGTTGGTCCACGGTTGGCACGGTGTGGTGCCGTTAAGGACAGGGTTCGTCTACAGGTACTGTACTGCAACACTCGCTCGTACATGTCATAGTTTACCAAAAACATGCAGTGTAAGACATTATTATTATTCTATTTAATCCACCCTGTTCTGTAGGGCTTCTCTGTTTGCATCCTGTCAGGTACAAGCTTAAATTGCTTCTAGTTTTGAAAAGAATTTGATGTATTTCAATGTGAGACTAATATTTTGTCCCCGTCATACGGCGTCATAGGATTGTTAATTAAACTACCGTAACTGTGTTGGTATGTCTCTTAAAAGGGAATAGGTTATATTTTACTAGTTTCAATTGGCTATGTCATTAATGAATCATGTTAATCTTGTTTATATTAACTCTCTCCATACTTGAGGCAACCAGAGATGCCCCAAACAGCAGTACCTATGCCTATTCCAGCATGGAGAGGGTTAACGTTAATCTAGTATTTATTAATGTAATCTTTTACCCCCTCATAGAATTATACTGTAATCAGTAATGGGTAAAGATGAATACCCAGTTATGTCAATGTTTTAAAACATGATAACTGGTACTAGATCTTTCACAGGCCTATTATTAGCTCACCGGATATTGATAGTGTTGGGCACATACCTTATTACAAGCACAACCTTGCCACACCGCACCGTAGGTAATCTTCAGTCCGGAGTGGCTTCATGTACAATTAAGTAAGTCGCTGTTGAGTGTTCATGCATGGAGTCATCAGGTTGGGGTCTGTATTGCTGCAGACAAGACTCTGGCTCCTGGCTCCTACCTGTGATTATCACTGGGGCTTTAGGGTATGTCTCTCTTAATGATGTGATCACCACTGCTGACAAGAATCTGGCTCCTAGCTCCTGGATCCTGGATCCTACCTGTGATTATCACTGAGGGCTTTAGGCTGTCGCTCTTAATGATCCGATCACTGGCAGCTGTAGTGTGTGATGAAGTTATGGAAGAAAGTGAGAGTTTACGACGGATGAGACAAGAGTGACGAAATGAGATTTGTTGGAGATGCTTGTGGACATTTTTCATGAATCTGTTGACAAGATGGATAGCCTGTTGTAGAGTATAATCTGCAATGTTGTGTAGTATGGTATTGCTGCTGTTTCTTCAATGTTGTTTAGTATGTGGCTAATATGTAGACCACAACTTCCAGCCATTTCTAGTTCAGGAACTCACAGTCCCAGAATTACAAGAAAATGTAATATTTAATGTGTTGATGCATATTTGTAGATTGCTATGTGGTACACACATGGAATTCAGCCTTCAAATACTGGGATGTTTATGTGGGTTATTAGGTCCTACCTGTGTTCAAAGACCTAAATTATCAGCAGCCCCTTTAGTCTGAACCATTTCTTGTTACGGTAGTCTGAACCATTTTTAGCAATGGTGGAGGATAATGGATATGTAGATTGTTTATCCAGTTGGACAGGTATGTTTCCATTCATGCCTAGTGTATTGTAACTTTTGCAAAAGTTACCTTTCTGATGCGATTATGATGGGATGTACTGTCTGTATCGTGGCAATGTAGTTATCATCTTTGGTCTGTCAGTACCAACTGGTACTTACAGGTTTACTGCAACATTCAGCATTAAGATATTGCAGATTTGTTCTTCCCTAAGCTGACATGCCATGATATACTAGTAAGTGAATAAATCTTGAAAGTGGCTATAAAACTCTAATTTAATCAAATATATCTATTGTAACTTACAGACAGGTTAGTAGCTTATGTAAGTCATTTAAACTCTGTCAATCTTTTATCAGAAAGCCACACCCAAGTCTGGAGAGACTCCTGATAGAGAGAGCCGGAAGACCAAGAAGTCGTCTCATGGTGAGTAATTAATATTCATTGTAATAGTTCTAGTCCATTTCTCAATGGTTATAGTCCTTGGTGAGTAATTAAATGAATTGTCTTTCCATTCTTTGTAATAATCGTTCTAAGCCATGCGCTTGCATGTCTGAACATATATTTGGCAATGGTTTTATTACCCCAAATTAAAATCTCTGGTATTCTGCCAATCTAGTAATTTAGATGATGCTGTAGATTGCAATGGATCTAAAATAAAGCAAGAATAATTACTAGCCTTTTTTTCCAATATTCAAAGAACTTTCATAATAGTTTTTGTTGATCCTCCAATTACAAAACCTAAGTGGATGTTGTATATATTGTATAGATATATCCTTAGTTATATCAAAAGGTTAACATTCCCTGATTTATATCTGCTCTTTGTGCATGTCACAGGTGTGGAATCCAGCACATTATTATTATTATTATTTTTATTATTATTATTATATTATTATTGAACCTATTTTTTCCAAATAAAAGGGGAAAACAATTATCTGGTGGAAGCTAAAAGTTGCCAGTATATCTGAGAGGCAGACGGAGGCATTTTCTAATCATTGATACATCTCTGTAAATTGTGGGAATTTCCTTCCCCCTCCCATTTGTATCCTCCCCTCATCTGATTGTCTAAGGTCTGTGTATGATGTCTGATCGTCTTGGCTCATCATTGCTACAAAGGAAGCTGCTATTGACTTTCATCACATTGCGTTGCGGATTTAATGCGATTGTTCTCATTTTCTCATGTAACATCTAAGCATTGCTTTATTCCCCCACCTATATCTCAGGTTCCACAGAACAAACGACTTCCAAGATCAAAGAAAAGGCTATGGAGAAGGTACCAGCGTCAGGGTCGGCAGAGTCGGTCAAAACACCCTGTGTCAGAACACCAGACAAAAAGTCGCAGGTATAAGATCATAGCACAAATGTTGACCTTTTCAGAATAATCGGATTATAATTTTGAAAGATAAACCATCATTATAACTTTTTTTTTAAACAATTATGTGGAGAATATGTTGTGCTAAAATGCAATAATATTGAATTATTTTTTTGTTAAATAGTATGCTACATTTTCAAGGAGATTCATGGATATGATGCCTGCTACATCTATGAGACTTTTGGCCATAAATGTTTCCATTTTCACATGGTTTCATAGTATATTAATCATAGTTTTATAAACCAACAATTAAAAATTCTATCTTTACAAAAAAAATCATATATTGAAAGAGAGAAAAAAAGACTACTGGTATATTAGCCATTTTCACAATAGTATGTATAGCCAAAATAATCACTGGATTGGAACTAAGGTTATTCTGTTCTTCCAGAAAATAATAATTTTAGAATTATTCTACTATAACATATAAAAGGTAAGATATGTTCCTGTTAAATATCCGGCATAGCGGGAAAGGTAACATTATTCTCATTCGTTGGTATTTCAGGTGAGTGTAGACAGTAACTCTAGTCTCGCATTCCCCGGAATAACATCAGCTGGCATTTCCTGTACTGAGCTAGCAATAACATAATAGCCGCTCCCTTGTTTACATTCTGCTGTGGCAATGGATCCAGATTTTAAAATGCCCCAAATTTTATATGCACCTCTGAATGTAACTTCATTGCCTGGTATCTCTTCTATTATATTCAGAACTAGCCATAATACCATACTATTTTGCTATGGCTTCCATTTTAAAAAATAATTACATTGTGAGAAAACAGTAATTCACTCTCACTCACATTTTAGATAGCTTTAGTGGTGAAAGGTTTTCCATCTTATTTAATATTTGAGAGAATACGCGATTTGGAAATTGTTAATTTTTAATTTATTTTTTAATTTTAATTTTTAGTGGTGAAAAGTTTTCTGTCTTTTTTAATATTTGAGAGATTACTTCATTTGGCAAATGAGTTTCTGCTTAGTATCTTTTTGAAGATGTTAACATCTAGACCACATAGCACATCTTCGGGAAACATTAATGTATACTATTGCCCTGGAAGCGTGAAATTTATACCTGTTGGTGCACTCGCTTAACCTGTGGCCATAGCCAACAAAAGCAAAACAAGGATGTCTTTTATTTACCAGCACAAGTCAGAAGAGTCAGTTGTTATCCGACACAGCAAGGCGGACGATTCTCTTGTTATCCGACACGGTCCAGAAAGCTGTGCCGCCAATGATGTTCAGCATTCTCCGAAGGAATCTGACCCTCAGCTTCAGTCACGACTGGCAAAGCTCCGACAGGTATGGTAGTAATATACGTTATCTTTTAAATGTATTGATTTATCACCTGTTGATTGCATTATCATGCACTTATTGGTTGTATTTACATGTATTCTATTATTACTGTTGATTGCATTATCATGCACTTATTGGTTGTATTTACATGTATTCTATTATCACATTGATTGTATTGTTGCTTGTTCCATAGGAATTTTAATTGTTCTCACACCTATTCTGGAGCAGTGCCTAATCCAGCAGGGAGAGGGTTAAAAATTATCTTCAAACTTGGAATGACAGGTGTGATTCTTGGAGTAGGATTATAGATGCGTTTGAGAAAGTCACAATTTCTTTCTTTTTTAACATTTATTTTTCAATATTTATTATTATATTTTACAGTATTATTTAACACAATCTCAATTATGACACAATCTCAATTATGACAGCCTAGGGAGGTTACTATATAACTGATGCTCATCACACAACAGTCCTGGGTATCATTTCTAGAAGCTCTCATATCTACTCTGATACCATAAGCACTCTTGTAGAGATCTCTAATACATGGTGATACGACAACACTATAATCTCAGTGGATATGAGCGCTTCAAGAAGCAATACCCTGAAGGTTCTGAGTTTGGTCCCACCTGGTGACTAGGTGTCTTGCCCTCTGCGAAGAGCAATATTCCACATGCATGCTAGGATGGGTGCTTGTACAATGTCTGCTTCTGCCACAACCATCAATCACCTATTGTTACTGGTTTCTCAACCACACTAAGGAGATCACTCTTAGACTTTGCCATGCTGTTGATAACAATGTTAAACACTAAATCGCTTGGCGGTTCATTGATGGCCATGTTAATAGTTGAGTATATACACACGTACTTCTATGTAATGAAACTGGAGTGAATTATCTCCCTTGCATTGTTCACGACTACTTTGATCTTTTGTAGCTGTTCATAACCATGTGTCTCCAGATTTAGTAGCTTCTTTTTGGCATGTAATACTTCCAATGAATGATGACAGAGATGTCTTTGGGGGTCGACTTGGTCTATGGAAGAAGTATTTTGTCATGAGCCATGCATTCAAAAATAATTTTGGTTTATGGATCTAGCAACTCATGGTGTTTAGTAGCTCTGCCAACATGGTTCCATTTACCATATCAGGGGCGGATCCAGACTTTCAGGTTAGCAGGGACTTAAAGTGTATTTTAGAGGGGGCTCATACTTTCACCATAATACAAAATAAATGTTTATAGAACAAATTTTTCCAATTCTAGGGTGAGCCCCCCCTACATATCATTATGACATTGGTGTTCATCTAAATACTAGTACAACCTTTTGGTCAGCAATTATTTTGCATCAGAATCCAAGAGCAGCTTTCACATCCGAGGTAGAATCATTGACCTTGACCCATACAGTAACTGGGATGGTCACGATTTTTCGTTTATTCCATGTGATGATAATCTATCGGAACTACAGTTGTTTATTATATTAGCAGGTAGCGTCCATCAGCTATCATATGCTATCTGTTTATGTATGTTTGTATCATGTGTATATGTGTACCGGTACCTGATACACCCATCACCACAATATATATAGTATAAACGCAAGGGAATGTTAATCATCATCATAGCTGCCCATAGACAGGTTCTAGTATCTTCCTTGCATTGGAAAACAGTTCCAGATGCTGAAAGATGGTGGAAAGGTCTGTAAGCATACTGTGTAGGTGTTTTAATTTTCATTTAATTTTTCATTGGTGTTTATAGCTGCTTTCATGGTTGTTTCACTTATATGACTAAGTGACAATTTGTCAGTTTAGGGCAGGAGGAAATTTCCAACATCTGTAGTGCTGAATGTTTCAGTAAACCTATGAGCACTGCCTGGTACTGACAGACCAATGATGATAACTGTATGTATTGCCTTGATACAGACAGGACATCCTATCATTGATTCCAGGGCCCCCTTGGCTCATCTGACCTAGTCATGACTCATTTCTTACTGTAGCACACATTGCTCTTACCATATGTTTTCTAATATCTTTCTATGAGAATACATGGTACTAGTACTGTAGAAAACTATTTTCTTTTTAAAAAGTAATTTTCGTTCACATTTTCATCTATTATTTTCATCTATTAAACCTTAAATTTGTTGACTAGGCCATTTATTTTTTATTAGTTGGTTTACGAAACCGCCGCTATTGAAAACGCCCAAATCCAAATAAAAATAATTT
>JAVCKZ010092260.1:0-11647 GCA_034780755.1 Lepetodrilus elevatus
CCGGTGATAAGCTAACAGAAGTCTATGCATAGAAGTGACTACAAATCCAAAGAAAATCTTAATACGACGTTATAAAGAATCGTATCCTTAAATTTCTGTTTGATTTAGAGATGAATTATGTTGTTCAGCATGGTTCACGGGTAATATATCGTGAGGCGACGTAAGGTACGTAAATAAGACAGTAATCATGCGCATTTCACCTTCACGCTTATCACCAAAATCAGTAAATTGGGTACGTCTATAAATAGAATTCGACCCACTTGCAGCGCCTATTTTATAGCAGGGTAAAATTTCTCGAAGCTCTCGTATCTACTACGAGACCCTATAGCGCTCTCGTAGCGATCACATGGCGATCTGACAGTTTCGAGTGGTGCTATTATTTATGGTCTCGTAGTGGATATGAGAGCTTCTAGAAACGAGTCCTTCTCAACATTGATCATTTGAACTTTATGTAATTGCAGAAATTCTGCAACGCGGTCGCAGGTCTACTGTGTTAATTAGTCAACACAGTCATATACTAGGATTGTAGGAGTTAATATTGATGTTTGGTTAGCACATGCTACATCAAACGTCAGACGTGATTTTGGCATACATGAGCATGATCAACTGTATACATTCTACTCATTTATTTCTGCTATAAATAAATGTCAATGATACGTTTTAGGCGTTGGGGTACGATTAATACATTACAGAGCCCTACTGGGTACAACGCAAAGTTTCCATTCATCCATACTACTAAGTTAAACACATATTAATTACAGGCAGAAACACCACTTTAGTGCGATAATCGAATACGGAGCCGTCTTAGAAGACTAGTTGAAGCGAGGGCAGTATCTGCGTCAAAAGCTATTGCATTCAATTATAAGAAAATTCTCCAAACCCGTAGGGCTTACACGTCTGTTAACATTGGCGATCTAGATATACCTGATACTATAGCAGTATTGTATTTAACTTTATATAACATATCTCTAGAAACTTCCCATCTCCCCTGACATGTTTGTCCTGATGGTTTAATGCGATAATCTATCACTAAATTGGGTCTCCACTGTCGCTGGTGCGTGAATGTATCAAAGGGTGATTCATTTGTATCGATTCCACCAAAATAATTTCATCAGAAGTTTCGCACTTTACGCCGAGCGAAGCCGCATCAGATCGGAGTTTGCCGACCTCACATCACGAGTGTCTATGCGCTATATGTGTTAGTCCTCGGCTTGAAGTTGGGAATACCAGAGTATCGGTCTATGGAGTTTCGCCTATGTGGCTATTGATCCAACTCCCGATACATGTTTACTGAAGATGTCGGTAATTCGATTTGTAGTTCACCATCTGTTACGATTTAATCTGCTCGCATGGACGGTGTGTAGCCACTAGAGCGGATCCGCCCACGGTTGCCCGTACCGCCCGTAGCCTGCACTGGACGAGCTTTTAGTTTTATGAGGTCCCTGAGACTCTCTAAGACCTTCCGGATTTCGGGTCCATTTCTGGCGCACTTACTCCAAGCCACTTGCCCTTTGGGGGGAAATTGGCTCCATTTGATGTAATACCCGTTGTTTACCATCGAGGCTGTTGTCTGCTGTGTCTGCTGGTCTTGTCCTGCTGACGGGTGAACTGTTGTCTGAAGTAGAAGCGGCAGCAGATGATGATCGCGGGGCATTTGCCTGCCACCTGATGCATCGTGAGGAGGTGTCGTTGGCTTGTGGTGATCATGATGTCTTGCTGGCGTGTCTCCGCCGTGGTCACACAATCAGATCATCCATGTTGATGCCTACAGGAGTCAGTGGGTCTGACTAGCGTACAGATTCACGTAGCTGCATCGAAAACTGGGACGTTGTGTCACAAACAGTCATTCAATCCTACAGTGCGCGCCGTACCCAGTTCATTTGGAAGTCCTCATTGTCAACAGAAACACGGCGGAGCCACTGTGGTTGGTCGAGCTGTAGGAACGGACGTATTAACGGTCATATAGGCGATTTTCGATTTTTGTCGATCGGCTAATGTGGAGCGACGGATCGGCTATAACTGACGATAAATGTAGCAGACGACACAAACACTGGGCACGTGTGGGAACAGACGACAACTGAGCTAACGTCAGACTATACAGCTTCTATGGAAGCGTTGTCCTACAGCGGTATGGAACCATTCCCTAACACGGATTAAACGCAGTGGTGTATGTTGTACCAAGAATGTCGCGTACAGAGGTTTGAAAGTGAGGGGGGAAGAGGAGAACTAACTTGCAATGAAGCTTGAACTAACGATACTCGTCCTGTTTCTCTGCATAATTCACGGTAAGTCTCTATGTTTGCTTCTTGACGAGAATTCTATGTTTGTTTGAACAGCTATCGATTCTACGAGTGTGTAGCCATACAATTACGGTGCGAATGCCGCCACTACAGATTGAAATACAAGTGACAAATAACACCCTAGGCTCCAAACTCCTTTTCCCTGTTATTACCACTGTTTCCCTGACACAGAGAGCCCAACCCAATGCCTTACAGACGGTCTTGACATAACGTCACATAGATCGTAAGCGTGGTGTATATATTCAAAGATTCGATCAGCTTCCTATATAATATACCATTAACCTCATAGACCACACAGCTGGGTTCTATAGAATGTTATGACCTGCCAATATGACAGATCATGGCTTCTCTTGGGCGTATGCTCCCTCTCTATAAATGACGAACGATCTTAATAAAGACTCTTTAATTGAAACAACATGCCAGTCACCGGCAACACTTGGACGAATTATTATTTTAACTTATCCGTGGCATATAACAGTGCCGTTGTAAACTGATACTCGTCCGCCATCATATATATCCATATCGAAAAAATTCTATATTAAAAATTAATTGCCCAAAGACACCATATTAGGAAGAAAGCTATCACAACGCCTACAAGTATATCTGAAGATGTCAACGTCCTGAAAATAACCCAAGATTTGCTAATGATGCTGTACATAACATTCCAAGCTTGTTCATAGTCCACACGTAGCATTATGCGCCGGGGTAATACTATTTTATGAGACCATTACTGAACCTATCTGATAATAGAACGTGAAAGGCTTACATTATGGACATACTATGATAGTTTAACGATTTAAAAGTAAATTTAATTTGTGTGGTTTATGCAGTGAAGGCAATGGTACTAGTATTCACAAAATGGCAAGTTATTGATTATACAACTGTAAATTAGAAACACCAACTTAAATGGTTTGTGTATGCAAGGCATATCTTGCTGGCATGTATTCTTTCTATTTGTTCGAACTTTTACTTCTGTCTATGATGAGCTAGTAAAAGAAAACAAATGTAAATGTATTTATTACAAGTACCTCTTGAGAAATTGGTTTGTGATAACACGTAATACAAATAGCTATTATGGTAAATGTGTCAAGTTGGGGGTATACATTTGGAGCTTTTTGCATTACTTTTTCGTTCATATAACGACGTGCAAATTTCCGATAGTAGAAAACCTGCAACACCTGCTACTATTGGCGTTGCAGTAACCTTGCGATAACTGATACTGACTAACCAAATATGATACAGTAGTCATAACTGCAGACGTAGTGCACTCAACGCATCCGATAACGACTGTGTCGTAAATATCCGTATGCATTGATGACAAAGCATTATTTTACCTATAATGGAAATTAATATTTAATCAATTCCTATTAAATTTGATCAAGTCCACAGTGCCGAAACTTATATATCTAATTATATTCTAAACCTAAATTCAATGTGGAAATAATTCAATAATCGTGTGAAGAACATACACCGTTAGCAAACATGCCAAACCTGTTAGATGTATCGTTATACCTTCTTAAAAGCTCTTCTCTGTTTCACGAGATATTTAATATTTTAATGTATGTCTGAGTGCCATGTCGAGAAGCACCGTCATGTGTCAGCTACACAATATTAGCATCCATTAACTACCCTCCCTCAGGACATTGTTTTCAATATGGAAATAAAACCAAAATCAATGTTATTTCCTTGACAGTGTTGTTTGATATAATCATGTTTAGTTTATCATTATTATCAAGCTATTAGCTAATGTTTACACTAGAATTATCCTCGTGAAGACTATCATCCGATATCGTCAGTATTGAATAGGCTCAATGATGATGTATTAGCCGTAGATTCCATGTGTATTTGTGCCGTATGCCTACAATGATGTTCAGAATCATGAAATGAAGTCAAAATGAAATTGATAAATGCAATGGCATATCTTAACAATATTTTAATTATTTTGAAAATGTCAAATTCATTTGTTGAAATGGCAGGTCTTTGATTGTAAATGTTTCCCCGGTGAAATCAAATACGATCATGGTTCTATAAGTAGTAAAAGAAATAGCATGTCCGTGACCCTAAATGAAGTTGTGTTGGCTCTATGGCTACATTATATCGACTGTGTACTCTTGCAAATATAATAATAATAATAATAATAATAATAATAATATTAATAATAATAATAATAATAATAATAATAATATAATAATAATAATAATAATAATAATAAAAATAATAATAATACTAGTAATAGTACTACTAATAATAATAATCATCATCATCATCATTATAAACTAAAAATACAAAATAATAAAAGTAATAATAACAATAATAATGTTACTAATATTAATAGTAGTAGTAGTAGTAGTAGTAGTAGTAGTAGTAGTAGTAGTAGTAGTAGTAAGTAGTAAGTGGTAGTAATTATAATAATAATAATGATTGATGATGATGATGACGACGACGACGACGACAACGACGACGACGACGATAACGATAACGATGATACTATACTAGTTTCAATGTTCTACATTCCATACACGACATGAATATATGCAGAATCAGATATTACGTATGCATGAGTTTTGAATTTGCATTCAGTGTTTCAAAGCAACCTGTCACCATGCAAACCGAGAGCTGTTAGGTTCACACTGAGGAAGGAACCGTAATTATTTGCCTGTTATCCCAACGGGAGCATGGCTCCGGAAACCTTATGCAATACGGTGAGATTGCCAGTATCAAGACCGTGGTTTCTTCTTACTCTCGCTGCCAGACAATAGTTGTCCATGCTCATGATGCTGATAGTCAGAGCAAGCTTGGAGATGTGGTCATACACAACGTCGTCTGAGAACTTCCACTACAATGGCGATTTCAGTTTTGCATATCAAGACAAGACAAGACATATTTTCCGAATTTTGCATATCCTTATTTATAGAAGGTAGCGATTTTCAACTGTAAAATTAACATATACATGGATTAAGACATAAATAACGGATACAAAAGAAGAAGAAGAACAAATAAATTAGTTAGTTTTCGTAAACATGCACACTTTTGTTTGGAGTTTCTAAATCTGAAGCACTATCATTTGAGTTACATAGTGGTCTTCATTAATTACACCAAACAAGTATAGCATTTGGAGATAGAACAGTTTCGTCTGAAGCTGTATTACGTCTGCTTGTTCTATTCTATGTTATAATAAATTGTGTAGTTAGAACGTTATATTCCGAAATTGACCCGAAAACACCTTTATTTTGCTATTTTGAGGCAGAAACTTCGCGAGGAGATAGAACAGTGCTTAATTTTACCCATGCACCCTTAACTCCATTTCTTTTTAAAATTGGACTTAGAATACTCTGTGTCTCAGGTGACGATACCGACAAGGAATCTTCAAGAGACATGCAGTGTTGCCATGCATCTGTCCATGGTTTGCAGGGTTTCCACAATGGTTCTGAATGCCAAGCGGTTTGCATAATTGGAAACAATTTATATATTAAGCACTCCTGTTGTTCGGCTAATGATTATTAATTATAGTGTGTTGCATTCCGTGATGGAATTATGTTATGAATACAAGTAGTGAATAAACAGTGAGTCATATTTAACGTCATTGGCAATCAAAGTTCGTAACACATGTTGCATTAAAACATCGATATATCATCAAAAGAGGCCTATTTTGGGTTGCACATCTTATTACTGATAGTGATGGTTGCAAATTGAATAAAACGTTTGCGAGGGTTAACCGGAAGTGTTTAGGCATTTCAAATTGAGATACCGTACCGGTATATATATTGACGTGATATTTCTTATAATAGTATTCTCATTAAGGTTTAAACAATAGCGTGTAGTAGTATTAATAAAGTGTTTTTTAATGCATTATTTGGAATTTGGAAGATTATATTATTATCATGATTAGCAATTTGTATTAAATTTAATAAATTATATCGAAACTATTTGAAGCATTCTCATCAATACGAGGATTAATTCAACTACTGCAGCACTTACGACACACCGCCTATGCAACGATGCTTCTTCTTCGACCCATGTAGCGGAACCAAAGTAAAAATATTGGTTTTCTTATTCCAGAAATTTACCAAACGATCGCTGCAACTGAAGTGTCCATCATTGCGAGTAGCTGTTTACATAACCACTACTAATTGACAGGAATCGATCACAGAATCGCCGTGTAAGCTGGTAATGGTCTGTCGAGGGTTCTGTTGAACATTTCCATAACCAGATCATTATTACGTAGTAGCTGTGGTATTGGAAATGACGTGGACATATATTGGAAGCGCAAAATAACGTGACATGAAAGCATATAGCTGTATAACAACATTGTCGTATACTATACTTGTCATCATAAATTCCCATCCTGGCATTATCACCGGTGTCTGCTAATTCTTGTTTACGCTAATACGTTGGTTTATTAAATTGAATAGCAAAATTATGTCCCCGTGTAGATGCAATTTAGGACATGTTTGCAGATAATATAAGGTATACTATTCTTTTACTTATTTTTTCTTCTTGTAAATGTTTTTATTTTCATTTTAAATGGTTTCATATATCAACCACTTCGGATATTTAAATTGCATGAATTGGTACCTCTTATAATATACAGGAATTGGTACATCATATACCGAAATTGGTACCTCTAATATGCCGGAATTGGAACATCTTGTATACAGGAATTGGTTCCTCTCATATACAGGAATTGCTATCTCTCATATACAGGAATCGGTACATCATATACAGGAATTGGTACCTCTAATATGCCGGAATTGGTACAGATATACAGGAATTGGTACCTCTCATATGCATTCAGGAATTTGACATTTCTCAAGTTCACAACAGAGTCCACGACAAAGCTGGAAATCCAGCGGCTTCTCGTAGTTTCAGTTTGTTTTCTCAAAGGAGGAAACCTGAGATAAATACTAGTACTAAAAATAATACATGAAAATACGCCGGTGTGTGAATTGGATAAAACAATTCAGACTCATCCGAACGTAATTATCCAATATCAGTGTAATATTGTGTAATTTGTTTTATCTTTCAAAAGTTCAATGCGTTTGAGAAGTACATGTATCCAATTGAATTGTATTATGCATAGGCCTACCAGTTTGTACTTTATGATACTACATGTATACGAGCTTCCCACATAAACCGAAAATAGAAGTCAGTTATAAAGGTACTGATAGATGATGTAAATAGAACGTCACTATTCTTATTATGATTGAATCGTGCCGTCAATGAAAACTAAAAATAATGTGTTGTGTAGATTCCATTGCTATTGGTACTGCTCGAAAAACCTGGAATAAAGCGTCGCTGACATTAGGATAAAGACATATTTGAACATGGCGCACGTTATGCACACGTCATCCATCCATGATGAATGTTGGAATTGAAGGTAACGTGTGTATTGAGTCGGCACGAGTAAAGTCTTAACGAAGACGAATTGCACTTGACCGTTAACTGTATTATATCTTTATCACTAGACGAAGCGTGTGCTCTTCCAGTGGGGCACGTAACAACGAGGAATCCCCGGTGCACTGACCTAATTAACCCAGATCCAAATTTATGTTAAATACAGATCAGACGCTGGGGATCTAACGCTTGATATAGTTCACAAATTCCTCTGAGGTACCAACTATAGCGGCGTAGGTTCTTCATCCTTCATCGTAAGAGTTTCATTTTAATCGCGAACTTTCATCCATTTTTTCTCTCCAGATCATTACGTATTCGACAGCTGTTGCAAATAAACGGAACTTGGTGCCGTTAATATTACATACAAATGTGCCTGTAATGTTGTAAATACCAGCTGCTCCGACCATTGTCCTCGATTACGTACACAGTACATAACCGTTAGAACTGCCACGGTATATTGCGTTCGACAACACTCCTAACAATGTATTCATGGATTTTGTTTTTACTTTACGAATACATCAAATTTAGCTGGGGCATATCTTGAGTTCTTTCTGAACAGGGTCGTAACTTTCTCCGACACATGCAAGGTTTCCGTTGGGATTTGTTAAGAGTTCCTGGAAATTATCCTTCAGCCGATAGTTAATGTGAAACAATGGGCTCAATTCCACCGGGGCGTTTCTTTCTACTTGAGATATACGTTTTCCATAATCTAAATACATGACCGTTTATTCATATAGAATAGGCTGTCACATATGGCTAATTACTATCAATACGTGTGGCAGTGTATTGGAATTGATAGGAAAATGTAATTACCCATACAGAAAAACATAGTTTGTGTTTTATCACTTAAATCCCTCAAGCCGTCAGAAGACACACTAATGCAATGATGTTGTGTGTTAAGAAAGTAGATGGCTATTTTAACAGACAGCGATCCTTGATATAGATGATGACGTACAATGGCGTATTTGTTACCCGATACTTCTATTAAACTACTCATAAGTTCCGTTTATTAGCTTATATATGGAAGCTTTATGGTCTTGCTTATTGATATAATTACATTCGTATATATCTCGGGTTGTCTGCCCTATAATTACAATAATAAAATTATATTCCCTATTGAGAGATAATGAGAATAATGTCAGCACATTGAGAATGTAGGGCATCTCTTCTCTGAACCTCCGCATGATAGTTATCTAAGCTTAGTCCTCTATAGAACGCCATTGTATTAATTATCTTCCTTTAAACCCATTGTCTCATTCCATCTATTGTCGGAAGCAAAGAAGACTTTTACAATTACAGCATACAGTAATCGAAATAACAACACGGTCGTATTCGAGTACTGCCTTGTTTCACGGAGACCGGTAAAACGAGAAGATTAATCACGTCACTACTAGCCTACTTCCGCTTTATTCCATCCACCTTATAACATTTCATGTTCGATTCCCTTCCACCATGGCGCCCGTTCTAGCGGGTTATATCTATAGGCCTACTAATCTTACCACAACTGCGGTTTGATAGCCTCGCTGTGTTTATCGCGTTGTATTTATAGAAGGTTGAATATCCATGCACTCATCATTGTACACCGAGTGGTCGGAATTATTCGCAATCAACTTCCGCAATGGTAGACTATGAAACTATGCCAGGGTCCGCTATCGATCGATATACGTCTTATCTGATATCGTCAATAGGAGGAACCAACCGACACTTTACTTCGGGATAGATACGATTGATTCTGAATCGTGACTCGGGGGACATTTCACCAACCTATTTTCAGCACGGCAAATACGTAAATGGAAACGTCATTCCAACTTGGCTATTCATCTTATCGTACTATATGTGTTTTATTGCGGTGATGTACTTCAACATAAAACAAAGGCCATTCACCTTACAGCGGCCGTAGTCTGTGGGATGAAAAATAATTTGTATTTCGCGCTTAGTACGAAATAGTAATGGACATTTAGATAAAGTTTCCATTTATGATGTATGATATATGTATGATCTATTATGTATAATGATGATGGTGATGATGATGATGATGATGATAATGATACTGATAATATGTATTCATGTATTAGTATTATTGGGATGGTGGTTGTGGTTGTAGTAGTGGTAGTAGTAGTAGCTATTGTTATTAGTATAATAGCTAGTAGCTATTGTTATTACAGGTAGTAGCTAGTAGTATTAATGGTAATAGTAGTAATAGTAGTAATCGTAGTAGTAGTAGAAGTAGTATATATTGTTAGTAGTAGTAGATATATTAGAAGTAGTAGCTATTGTTAATAGTATAATAGCTAGTAGCTATTGTTAGTAGTAGCTAGTAGTATTAATGGTAGTAGTAGTAGTAGTAATAATACCGTTATTAGTAGTAGTAGTAGTAGTAGTAGTAGTAGTAGTCGTAGTAGTAGTAGTGGTAGTAGTAGTAGTAGTAGTAGTAGTAGTAGTAGTAGTAATAGTAGTAGTAGTAGTAGTAGTAGTAAATAATAAACCTGCTTAGAATATAAATATAATGTTACTAGTTTAAACTCTGTTTGTTGACATTTATGAATAAGTACTCAGCAGCGAGGTTCGGAGATGATCTTTCTTAAGATGTTACGATAAATACATGAAGTCGGAAGAAAATATCATTACCGCAACGTATTTTTTTAATTATTATTTTTATTTTTATTATTTTAATTAATTAAAATATAGTGAACTAATCAATATTAAATAAACTTATCGCTATCGTATCACGCATGCGCGCACCATTTTTGTTATCGGCCATATGAGTCAATTATGAAAACTATGGAATTGTTGTTCAATGTTTTGTCAACAAAATGTGTAAAACACTTTTTTCTCAAAATTATTGTTGTTATTTAATGTTATCTATTGAGCATATATAACATAGAAAATAACAACTAAAACATACAGTGTCCTTGATTGTAATGATGTTGATGGCAAAAGTGTACAACGTATGTTACGGTAATTACATTTTATTGTTACGGTAATGACAAATAATGCAATTCCATTTTGATATTCCTATTAGGTAAACATGCATAGATCAATTAGAGTACAATATGGCAGTTGCTAACTTATGTATTTAAATTAAATCAAATTATCATTTAAAAAAAAAGAGATGTTAAGACTATAAAATCAACAAAGATTCCAGATCAGTTTATCAAGTTTTAGTTGTTAGGACATCAGAACTATCATATCCCACATCATATTGAATTCAAACCGTTAGCATCTAATAGAGATTGTAATATTGCAAGTAATACACAAACTTGGAACTATCATAACAGTTGCATTTAACATTTGTTTTAATTTAACACTGGAATGCCATTACCAAATCGTTGCGGTAATGACTGTTGTGCTAATGACATTTCTGATTAAGTGTGTATCTCACGTGTGTTACATACATTGTCATGCGAATTAAACCTCAAAAGTGACTGCATTTTACCATTCTTTACAGTATTCCGTATTTCAAAAGTTCAATATTTTGGATAATATTAAGATTACAGACCGTTCGGTAATGACGCCGAATTTGTAGCTCTTTGACTCATAATTGCAGAAGAACCAAAAGGCCCTCACACATACTGCTATCATATCTTCTACTGCTTTGACCTGTTGAATTTAGTTACCATGTCACTTCCTTTCAAGAGTTAAGTCCCTTAAACTTAACAACTGAAACATATACCCGTTACGGTAATGACATGAAAAGTCAGTTTTAATATAAGTTGAGTAAATATTTTCACAGCTACTTTCACCCGACACAATATTTCCCTTTTCTGTGGAATGCCCCAGTACTTAGTAGTAGTAGTAGTAGTAGTAGTTGTAGTAGTAGTAGTAGTGGTAGTAGTAGTAGTAGTAGTGGTAGTAGTAGTAGTAGTAGTAGTAATAGTAGTAGTAGTAGTAGTGGTAGTAGTAGTAGTAGTAGTAGAATAGTATTATTATTATTATTATTATTATTATTAGTA
>JAVCKZ010092271.1:0-11646 GCA_034780755.1 Lepetodrilus elevatus
AAGGTTTAATTCGTGGACGAAAATATACTTCTGCAAATTTAGTGGAGAAAAAACTGCAAACACTATACATGTGAAAATCAGGAAATTGATGAGTGGTTTTGTTGGGTATAGAACGGTGGTAATCGTTTATTGAAACATTCACAGTTGTTTGCGATATGAGCGGATTTCGATATGCCAAGACTGGATCAAGAATCCCGAAACATTGTTATGGGATGACTGGTGGCCATTGAGTCTCAGTTAGCAGTTGTCCGTCATTATAACGTCCAAAAAGCACAATTTCACGGCTTTGGGAACGTTTAACAAGAACGTGAATCAATAAAAGATCGACCACGAGCTGATAGACCACTATTGCAGGTAAGGATCGGTACATCCAGGTATTCAACCGTTGTCCAACTGCAAAATCAAAAGATACTGCTTGTAATGCAACTGGACTACGAAGAGTGTTTGCACAGACAATACGCAACTGACTTCGTCAGTAAGGAATACTTAATTAATTTCAAGTGTACAATGGTGTGTCAACCTTAAAAATTGAAATCTGAGAAATTGGTGACGGGTTTTGTTCAGCAACAAGTGACGTTTCCGGTTGCACAGAAACGGTGGAAGAACGCGAGTATACAGACATAGAATAAAACAATACTTAGTAAACATATTTGGTGATCGTTATAATATATAAACAGATTGTTTATTACTGGCGCAATATTTTTAATTTTTTAATTTTGGTTATGTAGAATGAAATTAGAAAATTTATCTTTTGTTTTGTTTTTCATTCCATGAAGTATTTACCGAGATAATCTACAAAATATGCGGGTCAATGCATTCCATGTCAAACTATAGATGATTTTAACATTAACTACGTATACACTATACAGTGTATTAATTAATACGGTATCAGTCCGTTAATGGTGTCAATGCTTTTACAGAGCATTGCCCTTTGCACATGGACACGTTGGTGATGCATGGTTTAGTAGCATGTAGGACGTGAGTAGACTCTGGAGTGTTGCTTTATGTGTCTTCAATGCCAAAGCAATTAATTGCAACAGTTAATCACCACATAGAACACATACAGCGACAAAGCAATACAGTTCTATCGCACTGCAATCCAGTATTTCTGTACTGAAATATTTCATAGTGCTAATCGATGATATGGAAAATAATTTGTATTGCTAATTACTGATAAACATTATGTGAAGTATTTTATTGACAAAACATTTTCATAAAAGATTACTTTTATTATTTTTGTCCATTATCAGTCTGTTTGTAAAGTTGTTGTTTACTATAGTTAGATATGAAGTAAAGTTCCATATAAGACATTTACAACAATAATACATATTTAAACACTTTCATAAAATATTATTTAAATTATTTTTGTTCATTATCAGTCTATTTGTAAAATTGTTGTTTACTATATTTAGATATGAATTGCCATAAGTAAAGTTCCTTTTTTAGTATTTTTCTCTTTCTCTTTTATCATTAAAATTAAACTTATATAATGAGGGGAATGCGCGAAATACTTGAGTAAGTTGGTATCAGGGATTTCACGAAACTCCTGGCCGCGCGTACGCGTTTCACGAAAGGGGTGTATATATTTATGCTGGATATAAATCAGGACATAAAACACGGAGTTAAATATAACTGTGGTTTGCGTCCTTATTTTTGTCTGGCGTAAATATACAACCCTTTCGTTAAACGCAGACCTGGCTCTCATAGTGATTTCATGAAATTCACGAAAATTGTATATGGATTGCATGCTAGTATAGTATGCTATAATGTGCCCTAGGCGGATCTACGTTCTCGAGCGAGTTCTCTATACTATCAATGGAGCCACACTTTACAATGGTTCTTTTTCGTAAAATCCGTAGGATGCTCACTTTTGGGGATCTTGTAAGTAGATCTATTCAAAGCACAGCATAAACTCTAAAAGTTGAATCAACGGCACCGACTAATTTGCAATCTCTTGTTAGCAGGGCCAAATGTGTATCCATTGTTAGCGCAGCGCGGACAATTCTATGACGCCGACATATTCTATGACACTGACATATTCTATGACACTGACATATTCTATGACACTGACATATTCTATGACACTGACATTAGAATACCTGACATATTCTATGACACTGACATATTCTATGACACTGACATATTCTATGACACTGACATATTCTATGATAATTCTATGACAGTGATGGCACGTGAACTATGCTTGCTGATAACATTGAGGTATCCTTAATTAATTCCTCCAATTTTAAACAGATTTTTAAATGCTGATTGTTAATTATGTGAAGGATACCACAGTTGGATTCCCGTTTACGGTATGCTTAGTACTTTAATGGAAATGAATTCAATATACACATCACGTGAATAGTGGAGCCATTTTAAAGGTACAATTCCAACGTTTTAATACTTTATTTTTACATTAGGCGTGTGACCTTAAAAAAATGAAAGATTTAAAAGTTATTGCAATTTAAGAGTCAGTTTTAGGAAATTGAACGTACATATTGTATGGCAGTTGGACCTATTTTAAGACATTATAGCATGCAGATAAATTCTAATGGTCTACTCTAGATTTATGGTTAAGTTGACGTCAACGCACGTCCCAATAATAGGAATGAATGTTAAAGTATTCGCAATCTTCCTCGTACTTTAACTATAATAGTTCAGGGTAAAGATATACTTTAAAGTCATAATATCACGGTTGATAGATCTGGCAATTCTGATGTTAGTGCACATGTAAGTACATTTATCATCTAATGTGAAGTTGAATATGGAAATTATTTACACTGTTTTTGCCGATTTCCCCAAAACAGTATTCCTAATGTTGCCATATAGTAAAGTAAAGTAACATAGTATTTATTAATATGTTACCAAATTACCGTGAAATAACCAGTAATAAGGCTGCATTTCAAGTAAGTTTATGAGAAAAAGCACATATATTTCGTGTATTTGCAGACTAATAACTATGCAAATGAGGGAACTATTTCGTATGACCTCATTTTCATGTGACAACATACTACTATTTATGAATGCTACTCTATGGAAATAGTAAACAAGATGAGCGGAGATTATGTGCAAATCGACAGGATTTAATATGTTCACTATTTTAAAGAAAAATGAGTTGTTTTATATGTTGTTCTTTCCTTTGGTGCATTCATCAGTAGTGAAGCGGTTTACAAGTTACTGATCTGTATGTATTCCTACGCGTAACTTCAAAATGTCAATTCACCCATTGGCGTTTTCTTCTTGTAGACAGGTATTTAAGCTTGACATTAGATGATAAAGAGATTATTAACCTCGTGTCTTTAGATATCGTATATATCCTCCACTTGGGGATAATCTCTATGTATTAGACTCGCTAAATGCTCATCTAATATTAGATTATCCCCAAGGTAAATCGAAGGTATCTGATTGGTTGATATTAAGTTATGTTAATATATATATTTCAAGGATGCCTCTCATCTAAAATAATAAGTTCCAATTAGCAATACATCCCATGTTATTTGATGGAGGTTATTGTAGTCATAATACAGATGAGGTAATAATGAACAAGAATGGTTGTCATTGAAAATATAGGATGCATTTAATTCATCTTCAGTTACATGTACATACAAAACATACTTTGCAAACAATGTTAATACATAAACCTCGGTATATAAGACAAGGGCAGCTTCAAAGATGATATCCATAAAAATACTGATCATGTGATTACAAATTAATGTTCTGAGCGTGTGTTATAGACATACATTTTGAGATATATTACTGTTGGTTGAAACACACTTTATTCGAGATGAATGGGGTTGGTTATAAGTTATTACAATTTAAATACCAAATTCATATTATTGTATAAACTTAAAGAAATGATGATCCTACACAACGTACAGCGACTGCTCTCCTTCCAAATCACCTGTATACAATAAATCAACTAATATTCATGACAGTCAGTATGTTTATTGACATCGACTGTTTGCGTGTGACCTCTCACAGAGGACCAATCACAACATGCTCTTCGAACCACGTGACTAACAGAGGGGTCAGACACGATTTTCGCAAATTTCTTGAAATAAACCCTTTTACCTACCTATGATTAACAAGAATTGTTTACAAACTGTTACCTATCTATGAGGTATATCCCGTCTATATTAGTCACGTGGTTAGAAGATAATACTGTGATTGGTAGTCGGTCAGACGGTTGAGAGATCACGCGCTCCTGCGCTCACCTATCAGACTGCCCAGAATATGAGCTAATGTATCGATAACAGACCATTGGAAGGACATCGACCACGTACGTGGTGTAGGATCGACCATCAGTTCTTTATGATTATACAATATTAATTTGGTGTTTGAATCATTTAATTAAACATGCACTATTAAGTATAATATATGCCCATAGTATAGGTACATGCATAGCAATACAATACTCTCAATAAAATAGTCGAGTATTCATCGAGTATTGACAAGATATACACACCCCACCCCACCCTTTTTTAGGACTGTTGAACATTGGGGGTATATAATAGTCTTGGCCTGCGTTTAGTAAGTCGCTTGGACAAATATTCGTATGGAGCTGATGGTGCTTAGGTGAGTATCAATAAACATATACTATGTAGTAGTAACAATTGTTTATTCATAACAAAAAGCATTTCAAGTGTAATATTATAAATACAAGTGAGCAATTGTTTATATCCTCATTGACAATGGGACGCCCTATGGACCATGTTCAACAGTCGACCATTTGATTTTGTCGTGATACATTCTTCCAGCCTCACCGACACTGTCAACCCTACCCTCACTCTCACTCCCACCCCCACCCCATCCAAATACATGGGAAAACAACACAAAACACGTGTCAGCAAACATTTGTCATATCAGCAAGCATTTTCTTATGACAATGCACTTTTCAAAATCCTGGTAATGTTCCTTTCCCCACAAACGCAAAACACAAAATCTCTTCCATTGAAACAGCTCAAACTATATCTTACATAAAGCTCGTTTATTGATGTTAGAGCTTGCAGCAACTGGCATTGTAATGATAAGCAAAAATGGTTGTTTGCTGTATAACAATTACATGTGTGTAATCGTATTCTTATACGGGACAAAACATGCATAACTTCATAACATAGCACGCATAACATGATAACAGATAACACAATAGGCAGTACCAAACGTGTGATACAAAACTCAAACCAATCTAATACAAATTAAATCTTGGATAATTAAATCGGCTCTGCAAAACCAAAATCTAAAAGAATCCCAATTTAGGTTTTCTTATCGCTGACCTTTCGTGAACACGCATCGTGAAGCGATACACAGCCAATCAAAAAAGATGTACAAATTAAGAACGAACACGCTTCAATCAAACGTTATCTGATTGGCTATTGATACCTGGTCGTACAAAAAGGTCATCGGCACAAACTCTCAAATATCGGATCTTGGTCTTGCAGATTACAAAGAAACGAATCAAGAGTTAATATTGATTAGATTGGTACATTACTTATCATTTGATATCTTGCACACACCTGTGGGAATGATGTACTACCCATATAAAAATATCACTTTCATAACGCTTTGTTGAATAGCTACAGTTTGGAAGGGCGATCGCCGTACCTACTGGCTGTTGGGCTTATTCTTTACGGTTGGTATTCCATCTCAGAGTCATTACCATAGAGGTAAAATAACGCATTTATAACAACACACACAACAGTTAACAGCTCATAAAATAATACGTGATCAAGTATATACATACTAGTAAATAGTAATTGAGCATAATAACTATCTCAGCAAACAACGACATGTTTAAAAAACACTTGAAAACTTTGTGAACAAATAATTACTCGCAGAAATACCCTTAAACGCATCACAGATCGTTTACCTACATAGGTGATCTAGCGAAGTTTTACCTGAAAATACATACATCTGTTTTGTCTACACAAGTACTTTATATAACCAGTTACTTATTGAAGAAGAGAAGAAGTTTGTGTATATGCTTTATTGGTGTCATTAATAGGCCTCAAATCACGGCCGGGTGATGTTTAAAAAAAATGTGTTTTACCATTGTATGTTATCATTGTATTTATATTCATCACATGACACCTAAATAAACATCCATTCTTCTTCATCCTTCTGTAAACTAAACTGCAATGGAATTTTACCTATCCTACAGCGGTGAAAATATATTTGGAGGTATAAATAAAATAGTGCATCACTTCGTATTTTTAACTCCAATTCGCTCCAAAACGACAACTTAATCTGTGATAGTATACCTTTAAAGGATTTATGCAGACCAATTACGTTCAAAATATGTTCAAGAAGTTTACACTGAAATTGTCCATGAAAACCTTTCTTTAAACATGTATTTAACCACCGTTGCCAGTGTTTGGAAAATGTTTTATGCTTGCTGAGATTTTAAGAAATTCAATTCTTTCAAGATATCTAGATTTTACTATTGCCACTAAGTTTCAAAAATAACAATCTTGCACATTGCAATGCATTACAAATTGCCATACTGCTAAATCGCCACAACTAGCGATGGGCAGAGTTGATCACTCACTATACAAGGCACGCACATATTCATAGATATAATTATATAAATATATATATTCTAAACGAAATCAAATCCTGGTGGTAGAAGATGAGAAGACCATTTTTATTTTTAGAGATTATTAATACTACCGGTAGTATCACCGTGTTATTTATGTCCACAAATTCCCGTTTAAATGTATATCAAACGAGGACAAGGTTTTGGCCAATGTAATCTCAAATTAAATATTATAAATTATATTTCAGACGTTTAAATAATTTTCAAAATGTTCCTGCTGTTTTATTTTTTTACAATTTGACATCGAACTAAACACTTTAGTACATTGGAAATTCATCGAAAATCAGCCTAAAAATGTAACGCTAATCTCGTGCATATTTTAGGGTTACTGAAACCATGTTTCAGGGTTACTGAAACCATGTTGTAACGGATATAATCAGTGCGCCTTCAAAGCATGATAGCATGTCTAAAACTGTATACAACACTTTGCTTCACTGACATTTCATTTTGTTTTATTATTATACGCCGACAGCGACATGCGAACGGTTTAGGGCCTAAAAACAAAATAGTATTAAGCACCATAATGGTTAATGCTATTTCCTTTCTGGTATCCATACATCGGTGTTCCATACCAGTATTAAATATAATCTATATAAGATCATTTTCGTATATAACCTAAAATTACACGTGGGTCTTCTTCATCTCGTGCACATACACCCGACCGGCACCAAGATATTGGTAAACTCCCAGTTGTCTCGTAGCGAACTCGGCACTCGATGGTCGTTACAGAATACTCTTGTGCAGGCAGTCAGGATGAGCGCACTGTACTCCACCGATGTGCAGTTGTAATGATTGTACCAACACGTGGAGGACATGCATTCGACTTCTCTGATCCTGCTCGGGAAGAACTCCTCTCCCAAACTGCGCCATCTAGCTCGCTGGGCGCACGTCCAAGCCAACGGAGACTGCGTCGAAGGCGTGCCTTGCATGAGGAGCCTTTTGGAGACGATCTGAAAGTCTTCCTCATTGTAAATGTCCTCGACCTTCGCGAACAGCTCAGACTCTGTTCTTTGATGGTCTTTGTTGCCATCCAAGGGTACTGCACACACTGCTATCAACAGCAGACAGACGCACATGAATACCTGTGAATGATAGAGGTAGGTGGAGTATTAAAACCTCATGGTAAATAACGAGAAATCTTGAATGTGAAACTGTTCATGGAAGGACGACATTAACAAGGCAACATGAAGTTAGGTATCGTGTTATAACTACACTTAACCTCCGATATTTTTTACATAGGTTTTGTGGTAATAGAGGCCGGGGTTTCGAGGAGGAAGATGTATACACTAGTATTGGCAAGGTGTGTACTTTCATGAGAATAAATATTGTTTAAATTTCATGGAAGGAATGTTGATTCCTTGCATGAAGCCACAGTACATTACAGCTGTATCTGCTGTTAACTTTAAATAGGCCTACTTTTAAAATGCCATAACAAAGACCTAAATGATTGATTTGGAAAATGACAGTAAAATTACGAATTTTCAGGTCGAACATGATCCAGGCAAATAGTTAGACTTTTATAATTGTTCAATTTATATGAGAAGCAAATAACAGTACACGATATGTTTCTTCTTCCTAATTGGAATATATTATATATCTACCTATACTTTACTATCTGCAAGGCATGGAAACAATTAGCCTATTCCACATTAACAATACCATGTTCATATACATTTACTATAGATGCAATCGAATATGCGTTTCCTGAAAATAGAAGCTGACATTATTAACTGCTGTAATATGATTTTCATATTTTCTACCGTGGCCTATGTCTCCAACACGAATGTCTATTATCAATTGAGTTATATGAGAACTAAATGATACAGAATACACTTCCAAGGAGCGTCTTTGCAGCTAACGTTACACTGTCTATATATAATACTGAATAATAATCCAATTATAAAAGTGTCTAAATATCAAAAGGTTTAATGATAGAATCAAATCATCAACTGCTATACTATAATTATACTAGAATCAGTTAAATTGAGCCCGTGTATTTATTTCAATGGATAAATTACACTGACAAACACTAAATATTTATTCACTCAAATACCTGGTAATAAAATATAATCATTTAAATAGGCAATTGGTCGATATATTAATCGGAACCCCTTTAATCATATACATTTAATTATTCATCTAGCTATTAAATCATGTGTGTTATTTCAACGACATTTTTTGGTGACATGTTTTTTTATGCTTCTTCATTTAAAAAAGAAATATAGTAAATTAATTAAATCCTTATTGGTCAAATACGGGTGAAAGATTCCCGCAGCGACGATAAACTCCACACTCGCTGAAATATTGCGTTCTATTATCAAAAACAGTGGGAGTTTCATTATATCATAATGTAGATGACTAACTGGTCTTAATTACTTCCTCTCCAATTTTGTCTTTAATCCACACTGGTGACTATTAATTGAACAGGTGTTAAATCCTAAACTCACCCGACAAGATATACGTTGTCCAATGGGAATAATTTGTGGATGCCACGCTCACGTAAACTTCCTTGAATAGTTTTCGAAATACCAATGCCCTTTGAAAGACTACCTTGGACTAGTGTCAGAAATTACCAAGGATAGTATTATAGTATATAAGTTACTAACTGTCTTAGTAGTAGGAATGTCCGACTAAATTTCAATTTGCAACCCCACGTAACTTTAGGTCCTTGAACCGCCCACGTAAAGGTCCTTACACACTAGAAGCTAGCGATTTATCGCTGCCACAATCGGCGACAACAAAAGATTCTATCGAAATTTGTCGTTTCGAATTTCGCTTTTGGCGTGCAAGCATATACTGTGCAGTACTATAGATAAATGATAAGGTTCTATCTCAGAACGTAAATATCCGAGTTTGTCGGCAAAGGGAAGATGGCTCCTTTTTCCTTTTTCCTTTTTAGATATTCAATTTTTTTTCTAGTTTTTTTTTCTGATGTAGACTCAATTATACAAGTATGCATGTATAAGGCATCATGTCAATGACACATTTTTAATGTATTAACACCACATTTCTGTCAGATACCGCAATTCTCTTACAACTACACGAAACACCTTAACACGTGTCTAAACCGGAAGTCTGCTTATATGACACCTACATAGGCCGATAGGCTCTATTGAGACATTTATATTCCACCTATGAAATCTGAATTACATAACCTTTCATATACCGTAGAACACCAGCTCCTTATTCAGAAAGAAACTAGAACTATTTTGAATATCGAAAACGGAAAAAGGAAAAAGGAGCCAACTTCCCATGAATCGCGTTTTATCTGGTGTGACTCCTGATTCATGCTTGGCCTCATGCTCTGAATACACGGTAGACTTTGACCTATGTCATGACTCATATGAATGCTTTATTTTTGTTTTAATTGCAATTGGGGTTTAGAGTCGCTTTCTAGGTTTTCACAAATATCACGACTTGTTAGTTTAGGGAAGGATCAAACCTGCAACATCCGTAGCAGTAAACCTGCGACAACTGGCTGGTACTGACAATACCAAGGATGATAACTGCATTGCCGCTAGCGAGTGTGTCCTATCAATATCGCCTCAGAAAGGTAACTTTCGCGAACACTGAACAGGATTGGAACCTGGAATCTGTGGCTCCGAAGTCCAACGTGCTACCACTGCGCTACCACCCGCCTGAATTATCTCTTAGTAAAGCCATCGTATAAGCGATTTCGTACTGTCCCAGTTTCTTATGGAAATAGATATTTCCCTATAGGTCAAACCTAGCGAAAAGGTATGCCCCAACCAACCAATCAATGAATGTCTTCCTAGCATGTGACGTTACGATATGCACAACGCCAACGGGTCAGGGTATCGTTTCACAGAGCTCTCTTAGCCGCTAAGAGTCCATAGCACTCTCTTAGCAATGTATTAGCTATGGACAAAGAGCGTGCTGTGGTCTCTTAGCGGCTAGGAGAGCTCTGTGAAACGATACCCAGGTTATTTAATGAACAGAAACATTACCTAAAGAAGAGTCATGGCCTTTGAGCAAAAGGTCACTAGTGATGGTCATTCGTATCAATTTACAACTCGTAATATTAGAGTAAGGAATACCCGAACGTTTATAATATTACTTCATATTTCGGAATTTCGTTTGTACTGAGCCAAAATATCGTACAGAATCATTTATATATTTTTTATATTTCACTTGCCACTTGTCAGTTATCGCCTCGCCAATCAGCGACGACACCAACATATTCTATCGAAATTTGTCTTTGGTGAATTTCGTTTTTGGTGTGCAAGCATATAGATAAATGATATATATGATAATAAGGTTCTATCTCAAACCGACTATCTGAGGATATATTATTATAGTCAGAGACTAATATATACAGATGCAGCAGCACACATTGAATCAAGTATACCTGCTCAAGAACAAAGGATCTATCGTCTTGCAGCATTACCATTATTCTATTATGGTTATGTGTTTGCTTTACTGCTATGGTAACATGCCACCGGTATGTTGAAATACGACATATCATATATATGTTGTTCAGGGAAAATACACGTTTAGTTCTTGGTAAACTGATGCTAAGCTATTTGCAACGATTTAGATTGAGACATATTGTTAGCCGCTTCTCGTTTAAGTAATTACGTTTTCATGTAACTGCATTAAGTATCACAATTTATTCCAAAGATGTCTACACTGCTCAATTAAAGTATTTTAATCTTCTCTATCTTTAATTTATGAAAAAACTGACCTTTGCAACGGCTAAAATTACGATGGATTGTTAGCATGATTAGTGAATATGTTTCTGTAACCGAACGCTTTAGTGGAACTTGTTATTACATGTAGTACTAGTGGATTATCTGATGAGGATAATTTTAATAAAATATGTGATAATTGGACCGAAAGTGCACAAAGTTTAGCCTCAGATTATTGTCCATGGACATAGTGTTAATGACATGCCATGCTAGTTCAAAGAAATCGACCACAAATTGTTTAAGCAATTATATATACACACACACACACACACACACAAACACACCACTACACACACACACACACACACACTCATTTCTACACACACACACACACACACAAACAAC